>SKCR01050352.1:0-39242 GCA_019454045.1 Zanthoxylum bungeanum
GAGCATGCAATTATGAATTGGATCATAAAGTATGCTTGAATGTATTTTATTGATGATTGTTGGATCAATTTGATCAAATTTGGTTTGGAACAAATTGCCCAAAATCTTATCTTGGCCGAGAGTTATGCCCCTTTGTGTTCTTGGTGAATTTTGATTTTTGAAACATTGGATGTGTTGAAAATCATTAGGGTATATTGATTTAATGTCGAATTGTTTTAATTGGATTGAAACAAATCGGACATGTAATTAACCTTATTGCCGAGAACAAAGTGAGCATGTAATGGTTTGATTTTAATCAAATGTGTTGGACATATGATGATGAAATTGAGTATGATTAATTGGACTAATTTAGTGTTTTGGAAATGTTGATTTAGTTGATTAATCATGTAATGCACTTTAAGTAATTAAATTGCTAAATTGGATTTATGTAATTTAATTATTTGAGGCCTTAAATTGGATTTGGGCTTCTAATATTGTAATTGGGCCTATTGGGCTTGATTTTATCAAGTTGGGTTTAGGCCAAATGGATTGGATCCAATTGGGCCCAAAACCTTAACCATAAAGCCCAAATGCAACTAATGGACCTTTGTAATTTAATTGGGCCTAATGGGCCAAAATTAATTTAAAGGCTTATGGGGTAAATCCCGGATTGGACTTTGGTTGCAGGTTTGACCCGAGTTGACCAAAAGTCCACGCCTTAAGAAATTAATTAAAAGCCCATTGGACTTTAATTAAGTTGACATTGGACGTTAATCGGGCTTTGTGACCCGTAGCGATTAAATTTGGAATTTAAGTCGAAAAGGGTTTATTACTAAAGTGTGTTATTTAATTTGGAATTAAATAGTGAATTAGAATTAAATACAAATTGAATTGGATTTAATTGTGTAGTTTAATTTAATTCTGGAATTCGTACTTTAAGTACTTATTCGCAAAAATGAGTTTGACTCGAACAAAATCAAATCGTTGTTTGAACATTGGATGATCACATAATTATCAGATTAATTAATTTGATTAGATTGATTGATAGCATGCTTATATGAGTGAATACATGGTTGTGATGCATGAATAATGTATATCGGATGGATATTAGATGGGTGGGGCAATTTTAGAAATTGTTGTAATAAATTCGATTTATTAAATTGGACCTGCGAGTCCAGCCTTATCACCTCTATTCTCTTTGTATTCTCTTCTCATCTATTCCCCTCAATGTAAATGAGGTTTCTTTAAAGTGTAGTGTAACGGGTAGAAGTAGTACAAGTGCTAGCTTGAGTGAGAAAGGGAGAGATTTGATCTAGGATCAATGTAAGTATCCATCCGCATATCATTTTTATTTACTTTCATACTCGCTTATTATGTATTTAGAATGCATGTTTAAGGGTGTATGATGATGAGACCTTAAAAGATAATTAATTGGTAGCCAATTGCACGCGAAAAACCCTCGTTAAATATCAAGCGTTTATTTTCCTTCCATTGAGTGATTCTTACTCAAGATCCGAGATTGGCAGGGGTTGTTGGCCAAAGTCAAGCCCTTGTCCGTCAAAGATGTGTTTTTAATCACGAGGCTTTGTTCCATATCGGTGTCGTGTCCAAGTTGTGGTTTGTTGGCCAAAGTCAAGACCACTTCTTGTCCATTGACATTGATTACGAAGCTTCCATGTCAATGGGTCCGCGCTTGACTGGGATCACTAGGTTTGTTGTGCCAAAGCCAAGGCCTAGTTGATTCAGAGGAAAAAGGTTAGGGTATATATTCGATATATAGGCATATAGTAGATATATGTTTGGGACTTGGATGTCCACCTACTGGATCTAGGAGTTGGATGAGATCCAATTGATCTTCGAGATCTACCTAGTTAATTATCATACAATTTGTTGGCCAAAGTCAAGATTGTGTGATATTTAACGGGATCCTAGCCCACTAGGAAACACGGTTTCCCGAGTACTCGACAGAGGGTTAGAGGCTCGACGAAAAATAGTGGGAGGCAAGTATTGAATTTGCAACATTCGTTCAATTACTCGCCATATTCGCTCATTTAAATTATTTCGTCGTAATATTAATGTTAGTTGGACTAATATTTAAATTGTTGTTTTAATAAACAGTTGGACTGTATTATACTTGATTATATATAATTGGATTATATTAATCAATATATTTGAATTAATTAATTTCAGTTTACAGTTGATTTTATAATTATTATAGTAATCAATGTAATTGAGGTTAATTAATTTGGATTATATTTGATTATATAGTTGGACTATTATAATCATTATAATATATATAGTACCACTAATCGTTGATTAAATAGTTGGACTATTGTAATCAAGATAAGAAATTGAAAAGTTGGATATTTAAAATATAATCTGGGATTAAAATATTTTAAATGATTTAATTTTCAAATTGGGAATAAATAATAGGTTACTTTATTTGATAAAATAACTTATTATACCTTACGCCCCAAATTAAGCAAAATAAGTAGAGCATGAAATCTTGGAAGATTTATGTGATGATGACTTTAGTGCTTAATTTAATATACTTAACATAAATCTATTTTAAAGTTAAAGTTTGCAATTGGGCAAGTTGCACAAGGTGCACATCATTTCGATATTCTAAAACCCAAGGCTTGGCCAAGGTTTGTGAAATATTGAAAAGATAATTGACATATCCCAAGTGACTACCATTTGGATATGGAAGACACGAAGGAATTAAAGAAAGGGCGAGGCTCTAACTTTAAAAGTTTGTCAAAGTTATGTTCACACTAGTATTGAAATTATTTTAAATACTTAGTGTGGAACATAAAATATATATGTATTGATGTTCAGAATCTGCTTTGAGCAGGATACTGACTTCAAGCTGAGATTACTCTGCGAATCGGAAACGGGACGAAAGTCGCTGTTTCGACCGTAGATACCTAAGTTTAGGAACTACCCTTTAGGTGTGTACTTAAATTAGGAACTGTTATAATGTAACTAGTTTGACTAGAAACATTATCTCTTTATCAGTGTTTAACCCACTGCGGTGAACCTTTATATTCTAAAACACTAAGTGTTTTATTATATAAAGATGATACTGAGATAAATACATTAGATGTAAATAACAGAATTTATATTTTGAATATAATAAAATCTCAAACATATAAATGACAAATAAATAGCTCAAATTGATTTGATCAATAGACTTATTTATGGCATTGTTGTCTAGGACACAATTAAACGAGACTCGTATATCCACACTTTTGAAGAGTGGGTACTAGGACTGATTTGACTATTCAAATAAGGTCTGCGAATCTAGTTTATTAGGTAAAGCACCTAAAACACTATTTACTTGGTAATAGTGTGAAAGCCACCGATCTGTTAGCCCTATTCATGGTGAAATAAGTGGGCCCATATCTAGCTAGGCTAGATGTGAACATGAATATTTCGTGACCTTAACGGATGTGGCATCACGTTATGGTTATGTGTTTCTTTTGAAGAACACAATTCGGAAACTTTTAGAGTTTCGACACGAAGTAGATAAACAGATCGGCTATAGTATTATACCATCGCGGTAAGACCGTAATGAAAATACTTAAGCATTAAGTTTCATACATAAATGAAAGAGTACAGTATTCTTTCATATGAGGACTCCTCTCGAGACACGTCAGTTAGACGGTGTGTCCGAACTAAAACCGAATTTTGTTGGACATAATAAGGTTTATCACGAGTCGCTCTGAGCTACTGTTTCCTTCAATAGGATATGTATTAACAGTGCAAAACTTATTTAGAATAAGGTTCCATATAAATCTGTTTGACAGATATCATATAGGGTATGAACAGGAAAAAACGGGGTTTCACATTCCTAATAATTTGGGTATGCCAGGCATAACCTTTGGATGATACCAAACTAAAAGACCCAAATTGGATAAGTGCCAATATAGGTTATCCTAAGGGAAACCTTAAGTATAGTACTTGTAAATCTCACATGAGAACAATATGATTGTTGCTCACCATGCGGTTTTCCTGAGAGGAATACCGATATGCAGTGGTCAGTGGGAGGGTAGTGATACTCGATGAAAATCGGAGTAATACTATTCAAGGCACGAAGTCCTTAATGGAACTAAACAGTTCATCATGATGAATCTGTACCATTAATCTTCGAATACACAAGAACATGGTAGATCAGATAGAGTCAGAAAACACCTAGGGTATGGGTTTCTGATCTAACCTCATAGAGATGTAAATCTTATTGAGGAATACCAACCGACTACGTACGAGGAAATGATACAAGGTATCAACTCCCTATTTTGGCAAAGTGCCATGAGTCCAAAATGGATTCCATGTATAATAACTATTTTGGATACTGGTTGTTGTACCACAAGGCATTGTGCCTATTGGTACATTAAACGTCTTCAAGGAAGACATACATGGAAGGCAACATACCAACGTACAAAGCTAGGCTTATAACGGAAAGGTATCGTTATCAACATTGTGTTAATAACGATTCATCCTTTTACATGTTGCCATGGTAAATCCATTTTGAAGATGCTTGTTGATAACTGCATATTTCATTTATCAAATGTGTCAGTTACAGATCAAAATCACTTTCCTGAAAAGGAAACCTTTTGGAGGATGATTAGAACATCCTGACGATTTTGTATAACCAACAAACAAGGTTTGCGGGTTATTCGATCCATGTTTGGATTGAAGCAAGCATAAGGTTCTTGGAACTATCGTTTTGAAATAATCATAATGATTTATGATTTGACTCAAAACGAAATAATTCTTGTGTATATAAGGAGGTTAGTGGGAGAGGGCACTGACAATGAAATTCCCAAAAAACAATTGGTGAAAGCTTGTTTTCATGGATATTCTTTCAATA
Organism: Zanthoxylum bungeanum; assembly: GCA_019454045.1. NCBI lineage: Eukaryota > Viridiplantae > Streptophyta > Magnoliopsida > Sapindales > Rutaceae > Zanthoxylum > Zanthoxylum bungeanum. The sequence goes on from SKCR01050352.1 coordinate 4,853, forward strand.
GAAATTCTCCGTAGAATTCTGGGGAGTAACAACCTTTATTCAAGGAATAAAGATCTACTGGGATAGATTTGGAGTTGTTAACACTCTCTGGGAAATTGTACATTTAAAATGTACTTGTATTGGTGTCTCATACGCTTCGAGCATATGGAGTCACAATCGGGTCAATCCAAGTGATAGTCACTGGATTGAAGTTAAGAACATCTGTTAGTATCTTAGAGAACTAAAGATGTTGTCTTAAACTATGGAGAAGGAGAACTTGAAGTGACTGGGATCACTGCTGCAAGTTTCCAAACAATTAAATACTACGGTACTATAAAGTTTGAATAATAACGGGACAGTGAGCTGGAAATATTCCGAGCAAGATAACTGTTGCCGAATAAACACAAATGCGGATTATTGCTGCAGCTGAGGCAGCAATAAAGCCATTTGGGTCGAAAATAAATCTAATTAGATAAGATATAGTTCTTTTAGCAACTGAGCTAGGCGTCAGCACAGGCTAGGAATTAAAGGTGTCATCGACGATCCAGATATATACTTCTATATCATCTGATTCGTTCGGATCATACATTGTGGCGATGTGATGATCGTATAAATTGCGTCAGACGATAATTAAACAAATCCGCTGACGATAACCTTTCCTCAGCAATTTGAGCGAACCGTACATAGTTCGGGTGTGGGACACTTGAGTGACTGGCTATGTGCCAAGTGGGAGATTGTTGGACAAAATGACCCATATCGTCACTATTTGCACAGATCATTGTGTTGTTGTAGCAAATTAACTATGTGACAAGCAAATTGCACTCTCATCATTTGTGATTAGATCACCACAGATATATATAAATGAAGAGAGGTCCCTATGATTAGTTCCTGGACTGAGAATGATATGAGACAGTATCAGTCCCCGAAGGATTAATCATTAAATATCCCTAGCCGGAGTATTATCGAGACTGGACATCGATAATGCGGAATAGGCTAGTATTGCACTTGTGCACGTTGTGAGGGCACAACGGCATAGTTTCTCATATATATAAGTGTTGGAGACTTATGCAAGTGCGATAGGAGGTCGTGTTTCACCGATGGTACGGGAAACAGCTTCGCTCTGGATAGACCATTCGGAATCCCATTGGTATTATGACTATGTGTCTATGGGAGGCCGAAATCAAGGTAGGTGTGTATAGTCTTAACCTGAGACTTACATCGCTAATACTTACGATAATCGATAGACTTTGGTCTTGGTGGTACAGGCTTTAACCGGTTCTGCGTACACCACTTCTGGGTTTATCAGAGAGTCGTAGTGTATTGGATGTGATGTCAAGACAGAAGTATCACTCCAGTCATAGTGGAGATGATGTCACGCAGGATACGGTATTAGTGCTCTTAAGTGCTGCGCGGCCATCGGGATATTATGACAAGGTCATGTATATCCGATTATAGAGACTAGTTACCAGACATCCGACATGTGCTTCGTACGGGGCAGACACTTATCCAGCCAGCCAGGCCTAGCACGTGACTATCCGATACTGGGCCGAATATGCACAATACAATGGTATACTATGCTTGATACAGATCTTAATATTCTTATGAGAATATGTCCGGAGAATTGGGAAGACTTGGTGCTTTGCTAGGAGTCGACCTTGTCTCGTAAATCGGTAGAACGTAGTACTTGGTACGTACGTGATTCGGATACACCGACGACCGTATTTACTGCCAACATATCCGGGGATCTCATGGGCCGCTTCCCAAAGATTCACCGATGACGTATGACTCGCACTTATATTAATCTGGGATTAATATGATGAGAGAGAAAATTAATCTGGGATTAATTTCGGAGACACTTTATCTAGGATAAAATATCAATTGAAGAGAGAGAACATTGATTTGGAATTAATCGAGGAATTAATATATTTGATATATTAAACGAAATTAGATTTCGACGCGGAATTAAAATTAGATTTTAATTCGGGCGAGCGAATTAATTTAGAATTAATTCGTTAGCGACGTGAATAGTGATTTCGCTAGGCGTAATTATTTAGTTCTCGTCGCGACGGAAATTCGTTAATTCGGAATTAGCGAAATTGAGCCCGAAAGTGTTTGCGGACACATTCGTATTTTGAAACGAGTGGGACCCGCAAATCACATCGTGAAGTCTCATTACTTGACATGACTAGTTGATGGATGTATCTAGTCACCTTTATGGGATGATACATTGTCTCTATTCTCAATGTAAGTAGGTGAGGCTATTTAATGGATTTTTAAAAGGTGATGTGTGTGGTTGGGAATTAAACCCAAATGTGTTTGAAATGAATTTCAAATGAAATTCAAATGCATTTGATGCATAAAGTTCCACCAAAACCGTATACATACTGACTCTCCATTTTCCCTCCTCTCTCTCCTCTTCTTCTCCTCTCTTCTCTCACGCCATTTCTGGTTTTTGTGAGGCAGTGAACTGCCGAAAATAACAAAAGAAATGGAGGGAAGCAAGTGTGTTTTGTGGCAAAACAAGAGTGCTAGCACACTCCGGGATCATGCCAAGGTGATAAGGGAAGTATACCCATGAGCAATGAACGTTTTGATGAAGCTTGGAGCTCGTTTTTTATGTTCAAAATGGCCAAAAACAGCAGCCCATTTCAGCCACTATCACAGCAGTTCACGCCCAACAGTGAGCATAATTTCAGTTCGTTTTTGTTGCCAAATCGTCTCTCAACCGCTCGATGTAAGTATTCCGCACTTCCGTCGTTGTATTCGCTTATGATTCATGCTTGAGTTTTGATCTTGGGACCTATAGAAACTCCTACATGGAGGACACCAAGTTTTCCGACACGGCTATAATTCTGCTTCATTGTCTTTCACTCTGCTTGGCTCAACTTGTATTAGATAATAAGAGCATCGCGAATATCGTATGACAACTATAAATGTAATTTTTTAATAGAGTTTTGTTTTGACCTCCTCAAGCAGTCCAAAGCAAAACAACAATTTCCCTCATTTCCTTATTTCTCATGTTCAGCCAACAAGTGATGAGAAAGTCCTTAATTGAGCTTCCAGAAAAATTCTTCACTGACTTAGCATAGGTTGACAAGTTCCAACAATCCTTAACTTGCATCTGAGAAGAGCATGGAGAACTATTTCCTCGGCCCTAAGACATCGTTGGCACAACTCATGGTCCATTGCTTTCTTAGCTTTTAATCGTGATTTGATTACCGCACGTAAACGTACGTATCACTCAAATAATATAACGACTATTAGTCGGATATCGTATCCACATGGAGTTATTATTTCTCATATTATTACCAAGACTAACCTATTTAATTTAAACTAAATTATTGGTTGAGAAAAAAGATGATTAATATGAAATTAACGGAAAGTAAATAAATAACAAACGACAGTTTTGGAGATAAACTTATATGTGAGAAGAACCTATGGTTGTAACTTCACCTAAGCACGCAAATAATGAGTTCATATATTATTCATTCAATTGGGTTGTTACAAATTATTAACCTAAAACACTAAACTATATACAAAGCCTCTTTCAATGGTCAGGTAGAAATATTGAATTTAAACAAATTAACTATATGTCTATGTTAATTAATTTAAACCAAATTCGTTAAGGTCAAGTTCTAACAGTGGCTATGCATGCCCTGCATGTATTTTTCTTTCCTGAAAGGAAATCTATTCAAAAGTACTAGATCATGCGCTATTATTCTCACGGCTAACCCATATTACTTTTGTCGAGTTCCTAAGGATTTACCAAGACTATTCTATTGTTGGCCAGACAATAAAACATGTATCAAAATATAGAGAATAATAAATAATAAATAACAAACCCAAAAGAATAAAAATATACAAATTAATTAAATATAGCTCTTAAGATTCATTACAACCTTAGAGTAATGATTTAGCTACTCATGATAATCAATAAAAATATGATAATCATTATTACAAAGCAAGAACACAAAAGATAAACTAGAGAGTGAAGGGAAGAAAGAACTCTCATTTGCAGTCTTTAAACTCCAGCACCAATTGACGCACTTGTTCTTACCTTGCTCTAGGCGTTCTTCTATGCCCTGAGACTCCAAAATTATGTTATGAGACTTCTTTTTAGATTTTGGGATGAACTACTACTTATATAGGAGGTCCGAAGGTTCTTTTATACTCAAAAATCGGATTTATGACGAATTGGGTTGCTCTCTCATGTGTTAAGATACACTCGCGCGCGTCACAATATTTGTGATTAACGTTGGCATGTCGCGACACTCCTCCATGGGCATCGCGACGTGCCATGCCCGTTGCTCCTCTACCTTGATTTTCTTCTAGTGCGCGTCGCGACACGCTTTCAGCGTCAAGATGCGTGTTGACTCTGAAATTTGGCCCAAATATGCTCCAAAATTGCCAATTCATGCCCCTTTAAATCCATTTGAGCCGTGATATAATTTTAACCTACAAACATACCCAAAACACATCAAAGTGGTCATACAACTCGAAATAACACATAAACCATTAAGATGAAGGGGCGGTAAATATCTATATATTAGTTGCTCATCACACTCCCAAACTTAATATTTTGCTGGTTATAAACATTACATTTTTTATGCATAGCCCGATGATAAGTCTCTTACGGGGACACCCTTTGAAAATTAGGGAATTGTAAGGATGAATGTTAGGAAGGAAATGAACTTCAAGGAACACAACCAAAAGCCAGCCGGACATCACCTATGTGTGGCCTACCTTCTCTCTAAACCAGAAAATCCGATCGGACATAACCTAAAAACCCTACATCCGGTCGGACATAACATAGCTGTTAGTGAACGAGCAAATTTTCAGTTACTGAAGTTAAGGAACCTGATTATATTCGGCCGGACATATAATTCAAATATAATATTCGGTCGGACATGTATCGAGTTGGCAATAATTATGCACATCTTCAGTTACTAGAATCACGGGCATAACTATGTCCGACCGGATATATATCTCAAAATTTATATCCAACCGGATATGTATCAGCCTATATCTGTAGACAAAGTGACAATCACCCGAGACTGACTGAAGAGAATGAATGGATTTTGTTCCCTCATTCCATTTTTAAAGCCTTCCATTGCACTGTAAAAAGTGTATTTCCCTTCACAAAAAAAAATAATAATTCGAATCCAATTTCAAAAACCCTCAAAATAATTGAGAGAAAAGAGAGAGAAAACAACACTAATATTTGGAGTTCCCTTCCCCCTGGTGCTAATCTGACAACTATCTGACGATCAGAGGTGACTTCTGAGCCACAACATATGCATAAAGGTATAACCTGAGGGCACCCTTCTCGATAATTCTGCGTTTTTGAGTTTATATTCTTAACACAGTATCTTCGATTGGACGTACACCATGTCCAGCCGAACTTGCACACATATCTAGCTAATGATAGATATCAGATAGCGTTTACTACCTTGATCAATTTCAAAGTTATTTCATAAGTGTTTAATCTATTGTTTCTTTATTAAGTGATACGCATGTGCTTTTAATTTGTTGATATTTATGCATGCCTCTGTTATGTTTATGTTTTTACAATTATTTATCAATCCTCCTGTTACCAATAAGACTTTCATGATTCTATTCTTTTTAGTTTCAGATTTAAGCATGTTATGATTTATTGCAGCCATATCTGTTACATGCATGCTTTTGCGATTCTGATCCACGCAGTACCTCCGGCAGGATTTATATCAAGTCAGGTCCGATATTGATGAACATATCCGAACCTTAAGTACTGACCAGTGCGTAATCACACGCGTATAACGCAAGCGCACGTATCATTCAAGTAGTATAAAAAGTATCGATCCCACGAGGACTTAAAACCTAAGCTATTAATTTATGAAGCCAAATTTTTACAAGTATCTAATGGATTGATTGTTTGATTGGGTGGTGACTTTAAAATTAAAACAAGTAAAAGAAATAGTGCGAAAGTGGATTGAGGAAAATTCAATATTAATAAACTTTCCAGGGTTGTGAATCTTTCCAATATCTTTTAAAAGATGAAGTGGTTATTTTATGTTTGTGTAATATATTGGTTTACTAACCTGGAACACGAAATTCTGCAAAAGCCTCCGTCGATGGTCAAATGAAAATACCGAATGTAACCTAATTAATCATATGTCTATGCCAACCAAGTTACCTTAATTCATTAAGTTTAAGTTCCAATTGGGGCTACCCCCGCCCGACAAGTATATGTTTATCCTGTAAGGAAATCTATTAAAGGGTTATCTATCATCAAGGAAGATCGTGGGCTATTAAGTCTAAGGTTGAAACCTAAAATTCCTTTGTCAAGTTTATTTTAAGTTTACCAAATCAATCTTATTAATGGCCAGTTAACAAGAAGTATTAAGCTTAAGACTTAATAAGTAAACCTTTATATTACCCAAACTATAAAATAACCCCTTATAAACCAGTGATATTGGAATTCATTACAACCTCATATAACAGACTTAGTTACGACACATATCTAAGGTTAGTAAAAATTTAAATAAAATAAAAGACAAAGTAAATTGCTGGAAAGTAAATGCTGAAAGTAAATACTAAAAAGTAAATGCTGAAAAGTAAATGCTAGAAATTAAAAAGGTAAAAATACAATAAAAGAAAATGCTGGAGTAAAAGGATCCACTTTTATCACTACTATTTTAGATATCTCCTTTATTATAATATATTAACTTTGCGTGATTTTACCAACCAGCCATATAGGCGGTAATCTGATTAAGTCAAATTTAAATAGATTATATATTATAATTAAGGGAGATTAATCTAAATATTAATAATAAAAGCTTTACCTTTTACCCCAGCAGGGTGGAGTTACCTCCTCATTACTGAAAAGTAAAAACTCAAACGTAAAGAAAAGAAAGTGCAAATGCGAAAATTAATTACTGAAAGCTATAAATAAACAAACAAGATTCAATCTTCTTAGTATTATTAAGGAATTACATAGAAGAAAGCATAAATTCAAATCTAAAATTCGGCCTTCTATTTATAGGCAAAAAACGCGAAAGATTGTTCTAGCGTCGCGACGCACCGTTGATGAAGGACGCATGGCATGTGGATTGCGGAGATGGTGACACTTGGCAGACTGAATAATTATTTCAATAGTGGCGATGACGTGGCGATGTCGATTGTCGGCAGCATGTTATGGTGACACGTGGCATAAGATGATTCGCTGATGATGATGTGGCTGACACATGGCAAGCTGACTCGGAATTTGACCGATGTGGATGCCACGTGGCTGACACGTGGACGACACGTGGAGATGGCGATTGTAGGCAACATGTGATGATGACATGTGGCACGACGTATGTTAGCGGATCTGCTCTGATGTGACATGTGGCAGGCGCATGTTAGCAAAGGCGTATGTTAGCAGACTTCTCAGATTTTCACACGTGTCCCGACATATTTTAGCATGATTCGGCGCACGTTAGCGGTCGCGACGGCCAAATGACAGTTTTTCCTTTTTTGTCCGTTTTTCATTGTTTTGGCCCTGATTTGATTTCAGAGAGTCCTGAAAACTTTATTTATCTATAAAATAACACAAAACACATCAAAATATTCACAAAACTCAAGAAACTATACAAAATATTAGGTCAAATGAGTGGGAAATAATTATACATTTACCACTCTTCAGACCCCAAAACCTAACATTTTGTTAATCCTCGAGCAAAACAACAAAATTAAATAACATAAACATCTTTAAAATAAAAATTAAACTAAGTCACTTTCGTAGGGATCACGATTGTATTTAGCATATGCAACAAGCCTTTAAACTCCTAGGTGTCCATAGTTGACGAGTTGCAGTCTCGTGAGGGCTTACAGCGACGATACCCACAAACATTTTATAAAAATAAAAAGATAATTAAAACTAATGCACACAAAAATAAAAAAGACAAGAGAAAAGAGAAGTGACTAATCAGGTGAAACTTATTATCCAAGTTTAGAGTTATTTTCTTTCTTTCTAAATTAACGAATAAGTAAATTCTCTGATTATTTTTATCATTCTTCATACACACAGCCAACAAAATTATAATCAACTCATTTTGCGCACAATAGTCATAGGTGTAGTTGAGAAGAGAGTAATATTTTTGTCCTAAAGTTATATCAGAATTCACACATTTTTTAGCAATGAAATATTTTTTTTTGATTTTTTTGATTTTTTTGATTGATTTATTTATTTATATACAATATCTTCCATCCATGTAATGAGCTTTGGGCCAGTGACTACCAAACCAGTTGGCTTTAGGGCACTGGGTGTTAAGACACCCCTTCGGACTTAATTACTCAGACTTCAGATATATATATATTTTTGCAACATCTTTAATCCATATAGCAAGCTTTGGGCCAGTGGCTCCCAAACCAGTTGGTTTTAGGGCACTAGGTGTTAAAACACCCCTACGAACTTAATAACTCGGATCTCAGACGTTTTTTTTATCCCATTGATTTTTTAGATGCTTCCTCTAATTAAACTAGAGCACTGAATATTACAAACTCGTCAATTACAACTCATGTCCGTATGTTACCTTGTATGTTGATAATACCTATCAACTTAGCATATAAAGATTCATTTAATCAGTATTATGGAGAATTTACAAATTAAATAATTCAAAAGGAAATAAACAAAAATTAACTTGTTCCGAAATAGGTTGAGATACGTCTCAGGAGTGGAAATTCCTTACACAGCTATCTCACACCAATTTCACCTGATTATTCAAATTAAAAAAACAGAAAGAAAAAATATTTTTTTAATTTTTGTTAATTTTTTTGAATTATTTCGAAAATTTTTGACCAAAAATAACAAAATATAAACAAGATACTAGTCAACTATTCCCCTCCCCCAAACCTAAATGAGACATTTTCCCTAATGTCTTAAAAAGTAGAAGATGAGTTTAAAAGATAGTACCTGGTTAGCTGAAATTCTACATCTAAATAGGAAATTAAAGGTTAAGATCCAGATTTATTCGACGTTTCTTACCATGATCATTATCTGACCAATTTATCTTGGAAATGATAGGGTCAATTTGTGGTTCAAAGGCTAAGATTTGTTCAATTAAATCTTAGGCAATTCTGGAAGTGAAGACGAGTTCTTTTATAAGTTTTGACACGAACCCATTTCTCCTGGCATCATCAAAAAACACACAAAGAAAATCATAAAATTCATCAGCGTTAAACAGTCCAAGCGGTTTCTGGTGTATGTTCAAGTTAGCCCAAGATAACACTGTAAAAATTTCCTCCATCATACCCAAGCCTCCTAACAAATCAATAAAAGCATCAGCCCAATTAATCATTTCCACCAGTCGTTCAGACATACCTGGCACGATCAGTTCTTCTCCGTTTGATAGTCCTATCAGATTCGCCTCCGCTAAAGGTTTTGGGATGATTCCCAAGCCTTGACTGCCTCCATCCTGTACGGCCTTTGAAACGATCCCCATTAGTCCAAGATTGCGACCGCCATATACTGGGTGCATATTCCTTTCAGCTAAAACTTGACCCAATTCCTGTGTTGCCGCTACGTATTGTGGCTTAGTACCAACACTAGTACCGCAAAACACACAGATGTTTACAACTTGTCTTCTTGAAGTGCCTTCCATTTTATGTATTTCTTTCTCAGCTCTAGATGCCTTCAAAAGTGCAATAATGAGTTGAATTTATAACACCTGAAAAAGGGTGAGTAATAATAACACTAGTACCTGCGAAATGACAATTATTAGCTAAAAGCAAAATAGATCATGAAAAGTCAAAAAGTCTGGATCCTGTCGGAGAAAATAAAAGAAAATGACATAACAAATCACAATTATTAGGAAAAGACAAAGAGATAATAATATTTACAAGAAGTAATGGCTTGAATGACGTCTATGCGTCAGGGACAAGTTTTCCATCCAATTTTCTTCTAAATTGGCAAACAGGGTCTTTTAGAGTCAGATTCCCGAGACTTAATTGTTGGCTTTCTTTTTGGAATTTTGTATATAACATGTGAATAACATGATGCACATATCCACTGGAATGCGTCTCAAGAGTCTTAGATATGTCATCCAAAGACTCCTTACTCAAGCCATCCCTAATGAATTTAATTTTATCTTCACGGTTATCAGACACCATTCCTAAAGAACGACAACGAGTATTACATGTCATATGAGCACATTTATAGCAAACACCCATTCTTTTAGCTCTTTTTTTTAGCATAGGTGCTTCTTCCTAGACCAGACAAATGCGAAATAAAAGAGTCAGAATACTCACCTACCAATCGGACCCGGGCTTCAATAATCCAATGAATGTTAGTGGGAATACCTTTGATCATCAGTAGTCTCATCCCTTCCAAGCGAACTTTGTAAACTTTCATCAGAGAGTTTTGATGGAGAGAAGGAAATTGCTTGTGAAGATTTGCGAGAGCGTCTTCCATCCTGAAATGTGACTTTACCTACACAAATTAAACACACCATATCACAATATATACATAAATTGCATGGGTTGCCTCTCTGCTAGCGCTAAGTTTAAAGTCGTCAGCTAGACATGATTACCCGAACGTTAGGCTGGATCTGAAAGTGTGACACTTTTTTGTCGCTCAAATGATTCTCCCCAGTAGTGCTTGACACGCTTGTTTTTAACCTTGAATATTTGTTGGAGTTGGGAACATGTAACTCAACGAATTTATCTGGTAAAACTTTGGAGATTAAAAATGGACATGACCACCGTGATTTTGGCTTCCAGGGAATGAGTTTCAACCTTGATTTATTTAACAGTACCCCCTGCCCTGGTTCTAGTTGTATGCACACTAACTTCTATTCATGTCTCTTCTTGGCATTTTCTTTGAACAGTTTGGCATTCTCAAAAGGCTGTATGTGAAATTCCTCCAACTTATTAAGCTGGTGGAACTGTTTCTCTTCTATTGTTTGTAATGCAAGAATAGGCTTATTCAGTGTGCAATACACTTTATCTTCAGGCTCCACAGACAATTGACATGCTTTAAGTTTGTCAGTAGAACTTTGCATTGCATTGGAGTTTTGGATGGTACTATGTATCACATCAAGTCTGAAACATTCCTCCTTCTTTTCGTCATCCGGGAAATTCATGGCTTTGAAAACATTGAATGTTACTTCTTGGTCCTGTACCCTCATGGTTAGTTCTCATTTTTGAACATCAATAATGGTTCGACCTGTAGCCAAGAATGGTTTCCCGAGGATGATCGGCACGTCTTCATCTTTCTCCATATCAAGGACAATAAAATCTGCTGGGAAAATAAATTTGTCAACCTTGACTAGTAAATCCTTAACTACACCTCTCGGAAATACGAGCGTTCTATTAGCAAGTTGCAGAGAGACTGAGGTGGGCATTTTTTCTCCAATATGCAATTTCCTTGAAATAGAAAAATGCATCAAGTTAACACTTGCATCTAGATCACACAAAGCCCTACCGAAGTTATGCTCTCCTATGACGCAAGGAATGGTGAAACTGCGAGGATCTTTCAACTTTGGGTGAAGCTTCCTCTGGATGATAACGCTGTATTCTTCTGTCAATGCTACTGTCTCGTAATCTCCCAATCTTCACTTTCGTGAAAGAATGTCTTTCATGAATTTGACATAGCTAGGCATTTGTTCCAAAGCTTCTGCAAATGGAATGTTGATATGCAGTTTTTTGAAGATCTCCAGGAATCGAGAAAACTATTTGTCTAGTTTGTTTTTCTGGAGACGCTGTGGAAAAATGTGGAGGTAGAGTGATTCTTTCTTGATCTTTTTCCTTTGCTTTTTTTTTCCTCCATTTGTGGAACTGCTTCGCTACTTTCTTTTGGAACTTCTTCAATGGATGCCTTGATTCCAACATCTTTGTTGATTTCTGTACCACTTTTTAAAATGATGGCATGACATTGCTCCTTCCCCATGTTCCTTGGATTTGGTTCTGTGTTGCTGGGAAGGTTTCCTGGCGGTCTGTAACTCTGATCATTGGCCAGTTGTCCAATTTGATTTTCCAGTTCTTTAATAGACGCAGATTGGCTTGAATCAAAGCATCGTATTTTTTTAATTGGGCCAGCACTTCCGCTATTCCTGCTTCTTTTTCATGCTTCTGGCTTTGCTGTTGGAATCCTAGTGGTGGATTGTTCCTTTGTTCTGAATTGTTGCTTCATGCTAAATTGGGATTATTCCTCCACCCTGGGTTGTAGGTATTAGAATATGGATTATTCCCCTGTCTGTTGAAATTGTTGACGTAGTTCACTGTTTCTTTATGTTGGTTTGTCTCTGGTGCTCCTCCATATGGTAAACTTGTGGATCCAATATTGCCTTGCATGGTGAGAGTTTCCATGAATTTGCATATCTGATCCAGCTTGGCATTTACTGTTGTGTTGGCTCTAACTTCATAAATTCCAGTAATTCTTTGGATCATGCTCCTTTCTGTTGGCGACAAGGAGTTATTGTTGGCAATTTCTTCAATTAATTCCCAAGCTTGATCTTCTCATTTTGCCATTAAAGCTCCTCCAGCAGCAGCATTAATTGTCGTTCTCATCAGTCCAGAAAGTCCATTATAGAAAGTTTGGACTTGTAGCCACTTTGTAATCTCATGGTGAAGACATTTTCTGAGGAAATCTGTGTACCTTTCAGAAGCTTCGCATAGGGATTCTGAGTCATGTTGCACAAAGGATGTGATGTCATTCCTCAGCTTTTCAGTTCTGGCTGGTGGAAAGTACTTTGCAAGAAATTTGGTGGCTAGAGTGTTCCAAGTTGTGATGGAACCTACTGGTAGTGAATGTAGCCAAGCTTTAGCTCTGTCTTTCAGGGAAAACACGCAGTCTCATTGCTTCTTCAGCTGCTCGGTTGTAATTGAAAGTGCCACAAACTTCCAGGAAGTTGCTGATGTGGGCTTTAGGATCTTCAGTTGCATTCCCTAAAACTGTACTGACTGCTGAATCATCTGAATGCATGTTTTGATGTCACACGCATTTACTGGTAATGGAGGAAGTACAATACAAGAAATGAAGTCGTCATCCACCGGAATGGTTCTGTCTCGAATGAGAATTGGTGGTGCAACTTCCAAAGGTTCAGGTTCCATGCTGATTAGTGCTTCTTGGCCTTCTCGCCTTTCCCTTCTCAACTGTCTGTTGGTTCTTTCAATTTATGGGTTAAGCGGTCAGATTTCAAAGCTTCTGGTTCGTCTTATGTAGTGATTGAGAACCTGAAACACAAGAAAATAGAAATAATAAGTAAAAAGAAATTAGATACAAGTAAAGGTATCTAACCCCAAAACTAATAGTGAAAGATAAATATGTCCCCGGCAACGGCGCCAAAAACTTGACTGGTACGTAATCACATGCGTATACCGCAAGCGCACGTATCGTTCAAGTAGTATAAAAAATATCGATCCCACGAGGACTTAAAACCTAAGCTATTAATTTATGAAGCCAAATTTTTACAAGTATTTAATGGATTGATTGTTTGATTGGGTGGTGACTTTAAAATTAAAACAAGTAAAAGAAATAGCGCGAAAGCGGATTGAGGAAAATTCAATATTAATAAACTATCCAGGGTTGTGAATCTTTCCAATATCTTTTAAAAGATGAAGTGGTTATTTTATATTTGTATAATATATTGGTTTACTAACCTGGAACACGAAATTCTGCAAAAGCCTCTATCGATGGTCAGATTCAAATACCCAATGTAACCCAATTAATCATATGTCTATACCAACCAACTTACCTGAATTCATTAAGTTTAAGTTTCAATTGTGGCTACCCCCGTCTGATAGGTATATGTCTATCCTGTAAGGAAATCTATTAAAGGGTTATCTATCCTCAAGGAGAATCGTGGGCTATTAAGTCTAAGGCTGAAACCTAAAATTCCTTTGTCAAGTTTATTTTAAGTTTACCAAATCAATCTTATTAATGGCCTGTTAACAAGAAGCATTAAGCTTAAGACTTAATAAGTAAACCTTTATATTACCCAAACTATAAAATAACCCCTTATAAACCGGTGATATTGGAATTCATCACAACCCCAGATAACAGACTTAGTTACGACATATATCTAAGGCTAGTAAAAACTCAAGTAAAATAAAAGACATAAAGTAAATTGCTGGAAAGTAAATGCTGAAAGTAAATACTGAAAAGTAAATGCTGAAAAGTAAATGCTGGAAATTAAAAATGTAAACGTACAATAAAAGAAAATGATTGAGTAAAAGGATCCATTTTTATCACTACTATTTTAGATATCTCCCTTATTATAATATATTAACTTTGCGTGATTTTACCAACCAGCCATATAGGCGGTTACCTGATTAAGTCAAATTTAAATAGTTTATATATTATAATTAAGGGAGATTAATCTAAATATTAGTAATAAATGCTTTACCTTTTACCCCAAAACAGGGTTGAGTTACCTCCTCATTACTGAAAAGTAAAAACTCAAAAGTAAAGAAAAGAAAGTGCAAATGCAAAAATTAATTACTGAAAGCTGTAAAATAAACAAACAAGATATAATCTTCTTAGTATCTTAAGGAATTACATAGAAGAAAGTGTAGGCATTGCATTTTCGCATGTGAAACCCGATGAGGAGTCTTATTTGGAGACAACTACCTTTTGAGTCACGGAAGCCGCGGGAAACGGATATCGGAAGGGGAAATTCAGAATAAGCAAGCTCACTGTCTTCGTTGGTGCTGCGTTCGTTACTTCGTTCGAACGGGAAGCGATTGCGGGCGTTCGTGTAGCGTTCGAGGGAGCGTTCGAACGGTGTCGGTAATTCTGGTTTTGCTGCTAGCCTCACGCCCAGCCCATTTAGCTCCCCAAAGCCCATAAAACACATCCCAAATTAAATAAATAAATATTAAATTAATATTAAACATTAAAATAAAACATTTAAACCATTTACCAATTAAATAAACAATTACCAACTTAAACTAAAATCATGCCTAAATTAAACAAATCACATACTAAATCAAAATATAATCATACCAAATTAAAATCAATCATAACCAATTAAAGCCAATCATATATTTGACTTCCTAATCTAATAAGATAATTACCAATATAAAATATTTGTATTCCTAAACCAACACAAATTAAATATTACAACTTCCTAATTTAAAATATTTTGTCCCCCCTCAATCCTTTGATTTCCTTTTTAAAACTAAATCATATCCTAATTAATGCACAAATCCCTCCCTTGTCAACCCTAACCCTTCTCTATATAAACAAACCCTAACCACCAAGCCATTCGGCTCCTAACAACAAACCCATGCCCAAGAGAAAACAAACAAAAAGAGAAAACACTTCACACATACACAAGAAGAAAAAAAAAAGAAACCACCACAAGCCACCACCCTCCATAGCCGAAACAACCACCTATACAGCAGCCCTCCACCACCGAAAATTACCAAAAAAACCACACCCTAAAACACGCCTAAACAACCTCCTAGATTGCCTTAAAACAGCAGCCCAAATCCTTAAAAAACAGTAACATAAAAAAAACTGCATAGATAACCTTAAGAATAATCACATTTAATTGCATTAAGAACCCACACAAACTTGGAATAGTTCTTTGAATACGTTGAAACAGGTAGCCCGTGCAGTGAGCAGCAAAACAGGAGCCGAATAGGAGCAGAACGGAGTTCGAACCGTAAGCAAAGCAGCGAAGCAGTGAGCTAGGACGTTGAACCAGCGGACCAGGAAAGTTGCGGAGCTTTACCCCCCTTCCGATCTTTGTGGAACGTGAGTCCGAGAGACGGCTTAAAATGTTAGACCTGAGGGTATCTTTCACACATATTCTCATTTTATTTTCTGGTCATTTATTTTGATTATATTTTCTGTATTTGTGGTATCCGTTGTGTGTATGATGTATGTTGTGGGTATTGGATGAATGAGAGATGTGTCAACTCTCGCGGTATATCGGATGGAAACCCGGACATAAATTTCATAGCCGATTCCGAATGGACGGTAATGATCTGTACTCGGGCCACAACTCCACGTACCGCTTGGGTAAACGGCACCATCTTTCTTTTGTTGTGTTGCTCTTGTTTATTTAGTTTGCTTTACTTGAATTCAATATGTCGTTAGTTATGCATGATTCAACCAAGCGCATGGGCTTAGTGAGTTAGTCCAAAGGTCCTCCATTTGGGAGACAAAGAGCCGAAAAGGCCACCTTCGTGACACTACTTCGCCGCGCCGGTTGATGTATGTTCGGTTGGACGCGAGATACGTTCAATCGGGCATACTTAGTTTGATATTATTATCTTTATTTTTGTATGTATAAGCAATCGAGCGCATGGGCTTAGTAAGTGTGATGTGAGATCCCCTATGGGGAGGGGCTAAAAGCCCTTTACCACGATGCTTTGCCGCGCCGGTTGATGTGTGTTCAGATTGGATGTAAGATGTGTTCAATCGGGCATACTTGGTTGATATGATATGATTGGTTCTATTCTTGTATGTGTGATGTGACGCGCATGGGCTTAGTATGTTGGTCTAAAGGTCCTCTCTTTGAGAGATCAAGAGCCCCAAAAGGCCACCTTTACGGCAGTGCTTCGCCGCGCCTCTTTATTTTTCTGTTTATGTATTGCATCCTATTTCATGCATCAGGTCCGTGTCCGTTCGAACGCGTTCACGAACGCAACTCGAACGCGCATACATTTTTGCCTTATCATGCATCAGGTCTCATTTCCGTTCGAACGCGTTAACAAACGCCATACGAACGTGAGCATTCTGTTTCATTTCCGTTCGAACGCGTTACGAACGCTACTCGAACGTGAGCATTCTGTTTCATTTCCGTTCGAACGCGTTTACGAACGCTACTCGAACGTGAGCATTCTGTTTCATTTCCGTTCGAACGCGTTTACGAACGCTACACGAACGTACACACACTGAACTGAGTCTGTCTTATTATATTCATGCATAATTGCCTATTGATTGATCTTTCTTATGCAAATGTGTCAATGTATTACAATTCGTATGCTTATGTCATGATAACATTTGAGTATTATTTCTTGCGGTATATCGGATGGAAACCCAGACGTAAATTCCGTAGCCGATTCCGAATGGACGGTAGTGCGGTCTGTACTTGGGCTACAATTCCACGTACCGTTTGGAAAAGTGCCCATATGTGTGCTTGTATGGTCAATATGTGTGCTTGTGTTTTCCTGAATGTATATGTAAAGTTGTATGTTCGTTGCTATCTTGATATATGTTAAGCATGCAATTTTAAATATGAGATATATGTAAAAATGTACACATAAGTTTATTTTGCATATGAGAATTTAGAAGCATGATACTCTTGGAAATAAGTGTTACTTAAGCTTAGTTAAATTATTACATGAATCCTTTCATTACAAGTGACATAAGTAAGGGACCATTCCGAACCCAACGGTTTGAGGTCTTCCCTTGCGAGGGGTGAGTGCGGCCTTAAATCTTTGTCCCGGTTCACACCGGGTGGCGACTCCATGTTATTCAGTACTTCCCAAACTAGGCCGCGAGCCTAGGAACGGCGTCGCCCAGGTCCTGTGTCCTACAGTCTGGCGACTCCACTGGGGATGTAAAGTTGGCCCCGAAATATTGTCTTGTAATGAGTGGATTTATGTTTTAATTGGCCATGTCTATAGTGGATAAGTGGGGGTTTAATCAAGGGCACTTTGAGGCTAGGTAATGGTTTGGTGTCTTCCTTCACTCACTACCTTTCTAGAAGGAAAAGCTGTGAGGACACCTATATGGCCATCTACTCGTAGCCTTTGTGATGGACTAATTTGGAGGACTCGTTGTTTATTCCTGACAACAAGCGATAAGAGCCTAAGAGGCTTGGGTATTTAAGTGAGCCTCGCTCCACCTTCCCTCTGGGGGATCTACAACGGGAAATCCATTTGACAGTCCGTCACACACCATAGCTCATTGGCACGTACCTTAGTGTATAAAAAGGGATACGCTCACTTGGTCGCTTGAACCCTTGAGTGGGGAGACCTAGTTGTGGGCTATCCTTCGCCAGTGAGAGCCTTTGTCCATACTCTTGCAAATCCACCCATAGACTGGTTTGTATGGTTAAAGTAGCAATTATTTCCTTGAGTATGTGCTTGTGGACCATCCTCATTTGGATGCAGTTGGACTATTGTCAGAAATGCGGGCTTGCTGGGCCATTTAAACTGGAGCAAGTTCGTACTGTATGACTATTAGGCCCAAGGCTTCTGAAATGTTGATGGGCCATTATGTAAAAAGTTATTATGATATGTTTTGCATTATCTCCCTTCTATGCTTATATTTTGGGAACATCACCGTTTGGATCCATTTGGACCATTTGTCATGGGATATGGGCTTGTTGGGCCATTTAAACTGGACAAGAACGTATTTCATGACTATTGGGCCAAAAGCTTCTAAGTGATTGATGGGCCACCTTGTGCTTGTTTTCGGAATATTATCATTTGGATTTAGTTGGGCTCTTTGCCGTAAGACATGAACTCGTTGTGCCATTTAAACTGGGACGGGTTCACCCTTATGACAGTTGTCCCAAAAGTTTCTAAAATGATAATAGGCCGATTTGTTTGAAAATTTTATTTGATTTAATATGTGTTATATATTTCTTTGCATATCATGCATACATATACCCTGTTAACATCCTCTGTGTCTTAAAGACACCATAGATACCGTTTGGGTTAGAGAAGGAACCAGACTCACTAAAAGAACAAGTATGAGTGAATCCGATAATGAGGTGTCCCTTATGGATCAGTTAGAGAATGGTCTCGCCAAGATCACTGAACAGTTGCAGGCTTTGACTACTGCTATGGCTGGTATAGCTGGGTCTCGTGCCGGGGTTAGTTCTGGGGATGTGAGGCAGGAGGAATCTCCGAACAGATTGGGGGATGATATCCCCGCTTTTGATGATGATATGGCAGAGTATGCAGCAGGCAGAGTATCTGGGTCTCAGAGAGAGTTGCAGAAACTTCGGGATCAGGTTGAGTCGGTTACCCGTAAGATGAGGGGTAAGAATGAGGATTTGCTGGATTATGACACTTTGACTTTTGAGGAACAGTTGCCTGCACAGTTCAAGATGCCAGATATGGCTAAGTTCAACGGGAATGGGGATCCGAGGGTGCATCTCCGACATTTGTATCAGTCATGAGTTCAGTTGGCTTATCTCAGCGCCAGGTGCAGAAAATGTTTGGAATGTCGCTTGAAGGAGCTCCCGTGGTATGGTACCACAGTTTGGAGAAGAAGAAGGTGAAGGAAGATTGGAGGGAGTTAGCTGATGCCTTCCTGAAACAGTATGTCACTGACTTGGAGATCGATTTGTCACTCCGTGATCTGGAGAATGTTAAGCAGAAAGCGGAGGAGAGTTTTAAGGAGTATGTGGACCGGTGGAGGGGTCAGTTATTGAAATGCAGACTAGGCCTTCGGAGAAGGATCAGATCAAGATGATTATCAAGGGCACCAAGCCCTCCATTTATGGCAAGTTGAGGAGGATGACCTCCATGATTGCAGACTTTCGGCAGTTGAGGGAAACTGTCATGGATATTGAGGAAGAAGAGGCCTGAGAATAGAAAATTCTATGGTCTAAACAGGAGGCCCATTGGGGGGGAACATCGGGAACAAAGCCCGTTTCTGCTGAAGTTGCTGCTGCTATCCGGAACAGGCAGTTTTCCAACTTGGGAAGGCCCCTGTCTAAGGTGCTAGAGAAGTTGAAGAGGCAAGGGCTTTTAAAACCCTTGGATACCAAACCATTACCCAATCCCCTACCACCACATATTAACCTAAGCCTTTATTGCCACTTCCACCAACAAAAAGGCCATGACACCGACAACTGCGCCCGACTCCGCCATGAAATCCAAGACCTAATAGACTCCAAGAAAATACCCAACCCAGAAACAGAACAGCCCGATACACACAGAAACCCCTTACCCAACTACCGTGCCGTACCACCACCAGCCTATATGATCAATTCTGGCCTTCCAGAAAACCTTGTCCTAAAATCCTTTCACCCTCAAGCCTTTTGCCTGGGAATCTGGGATAGCACTAGTGAGGATGAGTTTGAGCAGAAGAAGAACTTTTGGCTTGATTTCTCTAGCAGTGATGAGGAGGAAGTAAGAGGAATGACACGTAGCGGTCGTTTTTACAATGATATGGCGGAAAAGGGTAAGGAAGCTTTGACAGATGGTAGAGAAGTGGTTGAGGCTGCAGAAAATACTGAAGGGGATATAGTGCTGAGGCAATTGAGGAAGACTAGAGCACAAGTGAGTATCTGGGAACTATTATGTGCATCTCGGGAGCATAGACAGGCTATGGTTGAGGCCTTGAGCAAATTGTGGTACCGGAGGATGCCAACCCCGCAATGTTTTTGGGTCAGTTCAGAAGGAAGCTTTGCAGATATCTTTTTCTGAGGATGATCTTCTGCCGGAGGGGGGAATCATAATAGGCCTTTATTTATCAGGGCCGAAGTGAGGGGCAAGAAAACTTCATGTGTGATGGTGGATGACGGTTCGTCCATCAATGTGTGCCCGTTGAAAATTCTGGCAAGATTGGGTATGAAAGCAACAGACTTGGACCCCTCCAGTATGACTATTAAAGCTTATGATGACAGTAAGCGGGGAGTTGAGGGTACCTTTGTGGCTATGGTCAAGGTAGGGCCGATTGAAGATGAGGTTGAGTTCACAGTGCTGGACATCCCAGCCACTTTTGCTTTATTGTTGGGAAGGCCTTGGTTTCACAAGCTTGGGGGCGTGCCTTCCACTTTGCATCAGATGATCAGATTCCCGTATGAGGGAGAGATTGTTACCATCCGGGCTGAGTTAGATAATGTTGTGGCTGCCTTGGAGATACTACCTTTCACAAGGTTCCAGGTATCAGCCACTTTTGAGGAGTGGGTGGATCCTAGGGTGGCTAGGATTATGGAGAAGATGAAGTTTGAGCCGGGAAAAGGTTCAAAATTGCCGGATTTCAGAGGACAGACTACTCGGAAGGGTTTGGGGTACAAATCTGACGAAGAAAAGCCAAAGGTCAAGAAAAAGGGCCTGAAACTGATGGAATGCTTTGTGAAAGCTTCAGGGTATCAAGGAGAGCCTGAACCTGTGGAAGTCAATGGGATTGTGGTGCCTGGGTTTGAGATCTTCCAGGATTGGTTGGGTGAGAAACCACTGACTGGAGGAACTGTGGAAACAGAGATTTGGGAGTAGGAATTGATGAAGTTAGAGAGCCTGACTCTGGAAGAAGATGAGAAGCCTGAGGAAGACCTGATTGCAGAGGAAGAAGTGTCTCTAGATGATGAAGACATTTACCTTCCTGATTTGTTTGAATGTACTTCCGCATTATCCAATAATAAAGACATTTCTTTTGCTTACTTGCCTGAGTCATTTCCGTTTACTCTGCATGAATCAAGCATATTTGACATCAGTTCAGACAGAACTATTGCATTTAACTTGGGTACGCTTGAGAACCCCAAAGAAATTTTAATTGCAAGTGAAGTAACCTCCGAAGAGAGGGAGAAACTAGAAGAAGTGTTGGTCAGATATGCCAAAGTATTTGCTTGGTCCTATGAGGACATGCCTGGGGTAGACAGAAACATTGCCCAACACACAATACCCACTTATCCGAATATGAGGCCAGTAAAGCAGAAACTTCGACGGATGAGACCAGAATGGGCTGAGAAAGTCAGAGAGGAAGTTAAGAAACAGATAGATGTGGGGTTCCTGGAAGTAGTAAAATATCCGGAGTGGTTGGCTAATATAGTGCCGGTGCCGAAGAAAGATGGGAAAGTCAGAATGTGTGTAGACTACAGGGATCTTAACAAGGCTTGTCTGAAAGATGATTTCCCTTTGCCGCATATAGATGTTCTGGTTGATAGTGCGGCTTTGTCTGCTATGTATTCATTTGCAGATGGATTTTCAGGGTACAATCAGGTTCTCATGGCTGAGAAAGATAAACACAAGACTTCATTTGTTACCGAGATGGGGTACCTATTGTTACAAGGTAATGCCATTTGGGCTTAAGAATGCAGGAGCTACTTATCAGCAGATGGCCACTACACTCTTCCATGACTTGATGCACAAAGAGATTGAGGTGTATGTGGATGACATGATGGTGAAATCAGAAATGAGAGTTGGGCATATTGAGGCATTGGAAAGGTTCCTTCAGAGAGTTGACAGATATAACCTGCGGCTTAATCCCAAGAAATGTGTGTTTGGGGTAACATCAGGGAAATTGCTTGGTCATACAGTGGGAATGGGCGGAATAGAGGTAGACTCCGAGAAGATCAAGGCAATCACAGAAATGCCTGCACCGAAGACAGAAAAGGAAGTCAGGGCATTCTTGGGAAAGATTCAGTACATCAGTCGGTTTATTGCCAAGTTGACATCGGTATGTGAGCCTATCTTCAAGCTGCTGAGAAAAGATCAGCCGGTGAGATGGAATGAACAGTGTCAGACCGCCTTCGACAGAATCAGAGAGTACTTGGTGAAGCCACCC
The DNA here is from genome assembly GCA_019454045.1 of Zanthoxylum bungeanum. Taxonomy (NCBI): domain Eukaryota; kingdom Viridiplantae; phylum Streptophyta; class Magnoliopsida; order Sapindales; family Rutaceae; genus Zanthoxylum; species Zanthoxylum bungeanum. The sequence goes on from SKCR01050352.1 coordinate 27,270, forward strand.
GTATTGAAACCTCCGAGGCCAGGTAGACCTTTGATATTGTACTTGGCTATAGAATCAGAAGCATTGGGGGGTATGATGGTACAGGCAGATGAGACAGGGGTAGAACATGCAGTTTATTATCTGAGTAAGAAGATGCTCCCATATGAGGCTCGATATCAGGAGGTTGAGAAGATCTGTCTTGCAGTGGTATGGGCTTCCAGAAAGTTGCGACATTACTTCCAGTCTTACAAGATCCAGGTGGTGGCAAAGGAGAATCCTTTGAAATATCTTCATTCAGTGCCTTCATTAGTGGGAAAACTGGGCCGATGGTTGGTATTGTTGACAGAGTTTGACATTGAGTATATCACCTCCAAAGTGATCAAGGGACGAGCAGAGCGAGCAGTAGCGGAGTTTCTGGCATTGCAACCTGTTGAGGGGGATCAGTATAAGTTCGAGTTTCCAGATGAAGAGATCCAAGCAATAACAGTTCAGAGATGGAAGATGTATTTCGACGGGGCAGTGAATTACAAGGGAGCCATTGGGAGGTGATTGATCGTGATAGTAACCCCCGAGGAGAGACTTTGCCTTTGGCCAAGAGGTTGACATTCAGAGTGACTAACAACATGGCCGAGTATGAAGCATGTGCTTTTGGCTTGACAGCGTTGATAGCCTTGAAGGCCGGGAGTGTGGAAATCTACAGAGATTCTATGTTGGTAGTCCAGCAGATGCGAGGAGAATGGGAATTGAAGGAAGAACGGTTGAAGCCTTACCTTTTTCACCTCAGAAAATTGGCACAGGATATCCCCGAGTGTAAGTTTCAGCACCTACCGAGAGAAGAGAATCAGATGGCAGACGCATTGGCTACACTAGCAGCGACTTGGGAAAATCCAGAAAAGTTAGTGATGAGACCGTTGATACTGACAACAGCAAGTAAACCTGCTTATGAGATAGAAAGAATTCTGGGAGTTGAGGTTGACGACGATAAACCTTGGTACTATGACATTCAGAGGTATCTGGAACATAGTGAATTCCCGGAAGGGGCGGGCAGAAAAGACAGAATAGCCATTCAAAAGTTGGCTTCCCAGCATGTGACTTTGAGAGGGGAACTGTACAAAAGGCAAGCAAACGGTATTCAGTTGAAATGTTTGAGGAAAGAAGAAGCTCAGAAAGTGATGGAAGAGGTACATGCCGGGGTATGTGGTCCACACATGAATGGGTTGAACTTGTCCCGCAAGATAGTGAGACAGGGGTTTTATTGGTCGACTATGGAGACGGACTGCGCGAAGATGGTAAAGCACTGTCATGACTGTCAAGCACATGGTAATCTGAATCACTTACCGCACACAGAATTGCACGGGTTGTCAGAGCCATGGCCGTTCTCAGCATGGGGGATTGATATGATTGGGGAAATTCGACCAAATGCATCTAATGGGCATCGCTTCATAGTGGTGGCAGTAGATTACTTCTCAAAATGGGTAGAAGCTGAGTCGTTCCGGAATGTTACAGCGAAGCAGATGGCAAAGTTCATAGCTCGGAACCTCATTTGTCGGTATGGTATGCCGCATCATGTAGTGACGGACAACGGGGTCCAGTTTCAAGGAGAGACGAAGGCAATGTTACAGAGACATGGAATAGGCCACCACAAGTCATCACCGTACAGGCCGCAGGCAAATGGGGCAGTTGAGGCAGCCAAAAAGACTATAAAGACAATTTTAGCCAAGATGACAGAAAATTGTAGAGATTGGGCCGAGAAATTCCCGTATGCTTTGTGGGGGTACAGAACGTCGGTCAGAACGGCAACGGGTGCAACACCTTACTCCTTGGTCTACGGAATGGAAGCAGTATTGCCAGTGGAAGTGGAAATACAGTCCCTGAGGGTATTAGCAGAGGCAGAATTACCGGAACAGGAATGGGCTGAACAGAGATTTGATCAGTTAGTACTGTTGGATGAAAAGAGAACGAAGTCTTTGTATCACATGCAGTTGTATCAGAAGAGACTAGCCCGGGCATTCAACAAGAAAGTACGTCCCACAAAGATCAGAAAGGGTGATTTGGTACTTAAGCAGTCGAGGCCGTCGACGACAGATCCGAGAGGGAAATTCAGGCCTAACTGGGAAGGACCTACATCGTTCAGAAAGTCCTGGGAAATGGAGCAGTGAAGCTATCAGACTTGGAAGGAAATGAATTCACAGAACCAATCAATGTTGACAGGTTGAAGTTGTACTTTGCTTGAGGAGACTTGGTCGCCAGCGGAAGACCTAACCCAACGGAATAAGAAAACTCATGCATACATGCATACACGTAACCTATGTTGCATATTTTTGTGTTTGTTCTGTTTTGTGTAAACATATGTTGAAGACGGAAAAGAGCGAGCAGTAAGCCAATCAGAGATAGAGAGATAGTAAAAGCACAGCATTTGATATGGGCGTAATCTGAAGATTGAGGTCCCAATGAAGTTAAGTTCCGGGTATGGGTCTCGGAGGGCGAAGCCCATATCGGCTAAAGAGCGAGGTTCCACATTGTACCAGCTTGGGGGCGAGGCCCATATCGACTGGGGAGCGAGGCTCCACATCACATCATGTCAGCTTGGGGGCGAAGCCCATATCGGCTGAGGAGTGAAGCTCCACATCATCATTTTCGGGATGCGTCCCAGGGTCGAGGCCCACATTTGTCAGCGGTATTGGGATGCGTCCCAGGGTCGAGGCCCCGTTGTCGGGTGCAGCTATTGGGATGCGTCCCAGGATCGAGGTCCACTGCATCATCATTTTCGGGATGCGTCCCAGGGTCGAGGCCCATATTTTGTCAGCGGTATTGGGATGCGTCCCAGGGTCGAGGCCCCCGTTGTCGGTTGCAGCTATTGGATGCGTCCCAGGATCGAGGTCCACTGCATCATCATTTTCGGGATGCGTCCCAGGGAAGAGGCCCAATTTTGTCAACGGTATTGGGATGCGTCCCAGGGTCGAGGCCCCCGTTGTCGGTTGCAGCTATTGGGATGCATCCCAGGTTCGAGGCCCACATCATCAGCAGCATCGAGACGCGTCTCAGGATCGAGGTCCACTGCAGTATCAGCTCAGCTCGAGACAGCTAGCTAGCCAGGTAAGTAAAATACATTGCATAACTTGATAGGATTGTTCAAGTCACACACGGCACAAGTCCCATCAAAGTGGGGGCGACTGTAGGCATTGCATTTTCGCATGTGAAACCCGATGAGGAGTCTTATTTGGAGACACTACCTTTTGAGTCACGGAAGCCGCGGGAAACGGATATCGGAAGGGGAAATTCAGAATAAGCAAGCTCACTGTCTTCGTTGGTGCTGCGTTCGTTACTTCGTTCGAACGGGAAGCGGATTGCGGGCGGTTCGTGTAGCGTTCGAGGGAGCGGTTCGAACGGTGTCGGTATTCTGGTTTTGCTGCTAGCCTCACGCCCAGCCCATTTAGCTCCCCAAAGCCCATAAAACACATCCCAAATTAAATAAATAAATATTAATTAAATATTAAACATTAAAATAAAACATTTAAACCATTTACCAATAAAATAAACAATTACCAGCTTAAACTAAACATCATGCCTAAATTAAACAAATCACATACTAAATCAAAATATAATCATACCAAATTAAAATCAATCATAACCAATTAAAGCCAATCATATATTTGACTTCCTAATCTAATAAGATAATTACCAATATAAAATATTTGTATTCCTAAACCAACACAAATTAAATATTACAACTTCCTAATTAAAATATTTTGTCCCCCCCTCAATCCTTTGATTTCCTTGTTTAAAACTAAATCATATCCTAATTAAATGCACAAATCCCTTCCCTTGTCAACCCTAACCCTTCTCTATATAAACAACCCCTAACCCAAGGCCATCGGCTCCTTAACAACAAAAACCACGCCCAAGAGAAAACAAACAAAAGAGAAAACACTTCACACCATACACAAGAAAAGAAGAAAGAAACACAACAAAGAAAAACCACCACAAGCCACCACCCTCCATAGCCGAAACAACCACTATACAGCCGCCCTCCACCACCGAAAATTACCAAAAAACCACACCTAAACAGCCTAAACAACCTCCTAGATTTCCTTAAAACAGCAGCCCAAATCCTTAAAAAACAGTAACATAAAAAAAACTGCATAGATAACCTTAAAAATAATCACATTTAATTGCACTAAGAACCCACACAAACTTGGAATAGTTCTTTGAATACGTTGAAACAGGTAGCCCGTGCAGTGAGCAGCAAAACATGAGCCGAATAGGAGCAGAACGGAGTTCAAAAACCGTAAGCAAAGCAACGAAGCAGTGAGCTAGGACGTTGAACCAGCGGACCAGGAAAGTTGCGGAGCTTTACCCCCCTTCGATCTTCGTGGAACGTGAGTCCGAGAGACGGCTTAAAAGGTTAGACCTGAGGGTATCTTTCACACCTATTCTCATTTTATTTTCTGGTCATTTATTTTGATTATATTTTCTGTATTTGGTATCTGTGTGTGTATGATGTATGTTGTGGGTATTGGATGAATGAGAGATGTGTCAACTCTCGCGGTATATCGGATGGAAACCCGGACATAAATTTCATAGCCGATTCCGAATGGACGGTAATATGATCTGTACTCGGGCCACAACTCCACGTACCGCTTGGGTAAACGGCACCATCTTTCTTTTGTGTGTTGTTCTTGTTTATTTAGTTTGCTTTACTTGAATTCAATATGTCGTTAGTTATGCATGATTCAACCAAGCGCATGGGCTTAGTGAGTTAGTCCAAAGGTTCTCCAGTTGTGGGAGACAAAGAGCCGAAAAGGCCACCTTCGTGACACTACTTCGCCGCGCCGGTTGATGTATGTTCGGTTGGACGCGAGATACGTTCAATCGGCATACTTAGTTTGATATTATTATCTTTATTTTTTTATGTATAAGCCAATCGAGTGCATGGGCTTAGTAAGTGTGATGTGAGATCCCCTATGGGGAGGGGCTAAAAGCCCTTACCACGATGCTTTGCCGCGCCGGTGATGTGTGTTCAGATTGGATGTAGATGTGTTCAATCGGGCATACTTGGTTGATATGATTGGTTCTATTCTTGTATGTGTGATGTGACGCGCATGGGCTTATATGGTCTAAAGGTCCTCTCTTTGAGAGATCAAGAGCCCAAAAGGCCACCTTTACGGCAGTGCTTCGCCGCGCCCCTTTATTTTCTGTTTTATGTATTGCATCCTATTCATGCATCAGGTCCGTGTCCGTTCGAACGCGTTCACGAACGCAACTCGAACGCGCATACATTTTTGCCTTATCATGCATCAGGTCTCATTTCCGTTCGAACGCGTTAACAAACGCCATACGAACGTGAGCATTCTGTTCATTTCCGTTCGAACGCGTTTACGAACGCTACTCGAATGTGAGCATTCTGTTTCATTTCCGTTCGAACGCGTTTACGAACGCTACTCAAACGTGAGCATTCTGTTTCATTTCCGTTCGAACGCGTTTACGAACGCTACACGAACGTACACACACTGAACTGAGTCTGTCTTATTATATCATGCATAATTGCCTATTGATTGATCTTTCTTATGCAAATGTGTCAATGTATTACAATTTGTATGCTTATGTCATGATAATATTTGAGTATTAGTTATTACGGTATATCGGATGGAAACCCAGACGTAAATTCCGTAGCCGACTCCGAATGGACGGTAGTGCGGTCTTATTGGGCTACAATTCCACGTACCGTTTGGAAGAGTGCCAATATGTGTGCTTGTATGGTCAATATGTGTGCTTGTGTTTTCCTGAATAATATGTAAAGTTGTATGTTCGTTGCTATCTTGATATATGTTAAGCATGCAATTTTAAATATGAGATATATGTAAAAATGTACACATAGTGTTTATTTTGGATATGAGAATTTAGAAGCATGATACTCTTGGAAATAAGTGTTACTTAAGCTTAGTTAAATTATTACATGAATCCTTTCATTACAAGTGACATAAGTAAGGGACCATTCCGAACCCAACGGTTTGAGGTCTTCCCTTGCGAGGGGTGAGTGCGGCCTTAAATCTTTGTCCCGGTTCACCCGGGTGGCGACTCCATGTTATTCAGTACTTCCCAAACTAGGCCGCGAGCCCAGGAACGGCGTCGCCCAGGTCCTGTGTCCTACAGAAAGCATGAATCAAATCTGAAATTCAGCCTTATATTTATAGGAAAAACATGGCCGCGCGTCGCGACGCGTAAGATTGTTATTACGTCGCGACATGCCGTTGATGAAGGACACGTGGTATGCGGGTTGCGAAGATGGTGACATGTGGCAGGCTGAATGATTATTTCAATAATTGTGTTGATATGGCGATGACGTGGCGATATCGATTATCGGCATCATGTGATGGTGACACATGGCAAGCTGACTCGGTATGTGACCGATGTGGACACCAGATGGCTGACATGTGGACGACACGTGGCGATGGCGATGGTAGGCAATATGTGATGATGACATGTGGCATGGCGCACGTTAGCGGATCTGCTATGATGTTGACACATGGCAGGCGCACATTAGCAAAGGCGCATGTTAGCAGACTTCTCATATTTTGACACGTGTCCGGTGCATTTTAGTATGATTCGGCGCACGTTAGCGGTCGCGACACAGGATGCGAGTCGCGTAGCCCAAATGACAGTTTTGCCCTTTTTGTCCATTTTTCACTGTTTTGGCCCTGATTTGATTCTAGAGAGTCTTGAAATTTTATTTATCTACAAAATAACACAAAACACATCAAAATATTCACAAAACTCAAGAAACTATACAAAATATTAGGTCAAATGAGTGGGAAATAGTGATACATTTACCACTCATCAAGTACATCAAAAACATTTATCTTCGGAAAGATATGTATTCTGGATTTTTAATGCACATTTTTTCATTACTATAAAAATATTTATCTATTCTATTTACTGTTATTCTATTATTCATGATTGCACACTTGTATGCCTTTAAATTGCTACTTGGTGTGATGTTGCATTATAAGATACAATCATCATTGAGCATAAAATATATACTGGCTGTAGGCATTACATTTTTGCATGTGAAACCCGATGATGAGTCTCAGTTGGAGGCAATACCTTTTTTAAGTTAAGGATATTGCGGGAAACGGACGTCGGAAGGGGAAATTCAGAATAAGTATGTCGTCAAGTTCATTTCACAAGTTCACTGTTTTCGTTCGTGTGGCATTCGTTACCACGTTCGAACGTCAAACAGATTGCGGGCGTTCTTGCAGCGTTCTAAGAGGCGTTTGAACGGTGTCGGTATTTCTGGTTTTGCTGTTAGGCCCACACGGCCAAGGGCCCTTAAATTACACCCAAATAAATCAAATATTAATTAAATTAAACATTGAATTAAATAAAATAATTAAACCATTTACCAATTAATAAAACATAAAATATATCATACCTAATTTAGATAAATCAATATATTAACTTCATAACTAAACAAAATCATATTCTAAATTAAAAAGATGTCATGCCTAATTAAATCACTCATAACCAATTTAAAGATATTGACTTCCTAATCTAAACCAAATTGTCCCCCCTTAATCTTTGACTTTCCTGCTCAACACAAAATCAAATCCCTTCCTTGTGAGACAGGAGTAGCACTAGCCATTCTCTATATAAACAACCTCTCACCAAGACATGACTCCCCTAGCTCATACACATATAGTTCACGCCCATCACAAGAAGAAAACAAGCAAAGAATTTCCCATCACATTCAACAATATCATTCACAGTAATAGCATAAAGAAGTAAAACAATTCCTATACCTCCTTCAATAATCGAAACAACCACCCCTCCTCCAAGTCCCTCCATAGCCGAATACACAGCCCCATACCACAGCCTTAGGACACGCACATACAGTCCCTAAAATCCTTAAAACGGTAAATTAAAAACTGCACTTAAAACCCATAAAAAAAACACTCAAAACAGTTCGTTGAAACGTCAAAACAGTGACCTGAATAGTGAATATAAAATACAGAGGAAATGGCAGCAAAATGGAGGCTAAACAGCAGTAAAACGGAGGCCGAACAGCAAGCAAAACAGTAAAACAGTGAGCTAAGACGCTAAACCAGTGAACCGGAGAAGTTGAGGAGCTTTACCCTTCCGAAGTCCGTGAAACGCAAGCCCGAAAGTCGGCAAAAAAGGTTGGACCTGAGGTTATTTTCCACATTCATTTTCTGTTTTATTTTTATTATTTATTGAGTATTGTTCGCATGATTGTTATGCTAAAATGCATGTTGTGGCCATTGAGTAGATAAATATGCATGTATCATGAAATATTGTATGTTGTGGACTTGGAATAAAATAAAAGATGTGTCAACTCTCGTGGTATATCGGATGGAAACCCGGACATAAATTTCATAGCCGATTCCGAATGGACGGTAATATGATCTGTACTCAGGAAACAATCCACGTACCACTTGAGTAAACGGCACCCTCTTTTGTTTTATGTTGTTTTGGTTTATTTATTTTTCGTCATTTGAATTATGCATGTTACTTGTTTATGCATGATTCAATCAAGCGCATGGGCTTAGTAAGTGCGATGAAAGGTCCCCTATTTGGAGGGGTTAAAATCATTTACCACGATGATTTGCCGCGCCGGTTGATGTGTGTTCGGTTGAATGTAAGATATGTTCAATCAGACATACTAAGTTTGATATTATTGTTTTTAATTCTTTGCATGCATGATTCTATCGAGCGCATGGGCTTAGTAAGTGCGATGAAAGGTCCCCTATTTGGAGGGGTTAAAATCCTTTAAAACGATGCTTTACCGCGCCGGTTGATGTGTCGATTGGATGTAAGATATGTTCAATCGGGCATACTAAGTTTGAGGTTATTGTCTTTATTTTTGTATGCATGACGCAATCGAGTGCATGGGCTTAGTAAGTCGGATTAAAGGTCCCCTATTTGGAGGGGTTAAAATCCTTTACCAGGATGTTTTGCCGCTCCCGTTGGTGTATATTCGATTGGATGTGAGATGAGTTCAATCAGATACGTGAGGTCCTACATGGTGGATTTGTTTGTCTATGAATGTGTTGCATGCATCAGGTATGGTTCCGTTCGAACGCGTTCTCGAACGCCACACGAACGTGAACCTTCTCTTTACCGTTCGAACGCGTCCTCGAACGCTATGTGAACACGCACGCATTTTCTTAGTGTTTCATGCATTAGGTCTGGTTCCGTTCGAACGCGTTCTCGAACGCCACACAAATGTGAACCATCTGTTTACCGTTCGAATGCGTTATCAAACGCGACGTGAACGCGCACGCATCTTCTTAGTGTTTCATGCATCAGGTCTGGTTCCATTTGAACGCGTTCTTGAATGTTATACGAACGCAAACCTTATGTTTACCGTTCGAATGCGTTCTCAAATGCTACGCGAATGCGCACCCACTGAACTGAGTTATTTTCATCAGATTTCGCACATAATTATCCCTAGTAGCTATTCCTTCTTATGATGAACCTGATTGTTTCTATGCATTATGCAAGATTGTGTAGGTGTCGTTCATCTGTATTCCCTACATGTATGAGTATAATGTGCTTGTTAACTGGTATGCTTGATGTACGTTAACCTTTATGTATGCAAATTGAGACATAGATTACGTGCAAATTATGTGTTACACGTAAATTTAGATGAACTTGTTGATGTATGCATGAGAACTTAGAAGCATGATACTCTTGGAAATAAATGTTCCTTAAGCTTGATTAAATTATTACACAATCCTTTCATTACAAGTGACATAAGTAAGGGACCATTCCGAACCCAACGGTTTGAGGTTTTCCCTTGTGATGGGTGAGTGCGGCCTTAAATCTCATTTTCCCGGTTCACACCGGGTTGCGACTCCATTATTCTCTGGTTTAGTCCCTCGTGGCTACTCCATACTCCCAACTAGGCCGCGAGCCTAGAACAGCATGCGTCGCCCAGTTTCCGTGTCCCACAGTCTGGCGACTCCACTGGGGATAGAGAATCGGCCCCGAAATATTGTCTTGTAATGTTTGAATTATGTTCTAATTGACTGTGTCTATAATGGATAAAATGGGGGTTTAATCAAGGGCATTTTGAGGCTAGGTAGTGGTTTGGTGTATTCCTTCATTCACTACCTTCCTAGAAGGAAAAGCTGTGAAGGCACCTATATAGCCATCTACCCTTAGCCTATTATGATGGACTAATTTGGAGGACTCGTTGTTTATTCCTGTCACCAAGCGATAAGAGCCTAAGAGGCTAGAGTACTTAAGAGAGCCTCGCTCCACCCCCTCCCTCTAGGGAATCTACAACGGGAAATCCATTTGACAGTCAGTCACACACCATAGCTCATTGGCACGTACCTTAGTGTATAAAAAAAGGTGCGCTCACTTGGTCGCTCGAACCCTTGATTAGAGAGACCTAGTTGTGGGCCATCCTTCACCAGTGAGAGCCTTTGTCTACACTCTTGCGAACCCACCTATAGACCGGGTTTGTATGGTTAAAGTAACAATTATTTCCTTGAATATGTGCTTGTGGACCATCCTCATTTGGATGCAGTTGGACTATTGTCAGAATGCAAACTTTCTGGGCCATTTAAATTGGGGTGAGTTCGTACCTTATGACCATTAGGCCCAAAGCTTCTGAAATGTTGATGGGCCTTCTGTAGAGATCATTGTTTTATGTTTGCATTATCTTTCTTTTATGCTTGTGTTTCAGAACATTGTCGTTTGGATCCATTTGGACCATTTGTCATGGGATATGGGCTTGTTGGGCCATTTAAACTGGGACAATAACGTATTTTATGATGATTGGGCTAAAGGCTTCTAAGTGATTGATGGGCCACTTTGTGCTTGTGTTCGGAACATTACCATTTGGATTTAGTTGGGCTCCTTGTCATGAGATGTGAACTCGTTGGGCCATTTAAACTGGGATGAGTTCACTCCTATGACAATTAGCCCGAAAGCTTCTAAAATGATAATGGGCCGATTTGTTTGAAAATTTTAATTAATTTAGTATGTTATATATGTTACATGCATCTCATGCACCTCATACATACATATATCATGTTAACACCATCCATGTCTCAAAAAGACATCATAGATACCGTTTGGGTTAGAGAATGAACAAGGCTCATTAAAAGAACAATAACAGTCATGAGTGAATCCGGTAATGAGGTATCCCGTATGGATCAGTTAGAGAACGGTCTCGCCAAGAACACTGAACAGTTGCAAGCCTTGTCTACTACTGTGGCTGGTATGGCTGTGCCCCGTGCTAGGGGAAATTCTGGGGATGTGTGGCAAGAGGAACCTCCGAACAGATTGGGGGATGATATCCCCACTTTTGATGATGATATGGCAGAGTATGCAGCAGGCAGAGTATCTGGGTCTCAGGCAGAGTTACAGAAACTTCGGGATCAGGTTGAGTCAGTTACCCGCAAGATGAGGGGTAAGAATGAAGATTTGCTGGATTATGACACACTGACTTTCGAGGAACAGTTGCCGGCACAGTGCAAGATGCATGATATGGCTAAGTTTAATGGGAATGGGGATCCAAGGGTACATCTCCGAAAGTTTGTATCAGTCATGAGTTCAGTTGGCCTATCTCAGCGCCAAGTGCAGAAAATGTTGGAATGTCGCTCGATGGAGCTCCTGTGGTGTGGTACCACAGTTTGGAGAAGAAAGTGAAGGAAGATTGGAGGGAGTTGGCTGATGCTTTCCTGAAGCAGTATGTCACTGACCTAGAGATCGATCTGTCACTCCGCGATCTGGAGAATATTAAGCAGAAATCGGAGGAGAGTTTTAAGGAATTCGTGGACCGATGGAGGGGTCAGTTGTTGAAAATGCAGACTAGGCCCTCGGAGAAGGACCAGATTAAAATGATCATCAAGAGCACCAAGCCTCCATCTATGGGATGCTAAGGAGGATGACCTCCATGATTACTGATTTTCGGCAGTTGAGGGAAACTGTCATGGATATTGAGGAAGAAGAGGCCGAGAA
>SKCR01050353.1:0-39224 GCA_019454045.1 Zanthoxylum bungeanum
AGATTCATTAGTCGAAATGAGAAAGTGAAAGTTTGTAGGGAACTGTTTTCTTCTAAATTTATTGTAGCCATTCCTTAGACCTGGTGAAAGTCAATGGAGCCACAATAGACTGGACATGATGAGAGACCAAGAGGCTACGGACGAATGGTCCCGATAAAGGTCCATGAGGGTCTTCACTCCTCGCTCTACAAGACTCGATAAGTTCCATGAGACTACGGTCAACTAGACCAGATGAAGATCCAATGGGATCTACGGTCGACTGGACCTAATGAAGGTCCCAGAGGGTATTTCATTCAACAAGACCTTATGAAGGTATGTGAGACCATGATTGACTAGACCTGATAAAGGTCCAGGTGAGTCTCTACTCTACAAGACTTGATGAAGGTCCATGGGAATTATCATTCTACTAGTCATAATGAATGATTTCCTATGTAGTCTAGAGTTAATGGTATCCATACATTTCATATTGAGAATAGATGAAAAACATTTCATGTCGACTGGGTAAGTTGACAAACCTCTTACGTAGTCTGGAAGGAAAAAAACTTCTCTTGTAGACTGGAGAGAATTGCTCATTTGAACTCCTGCATTTCCTTTTGCATGGAAGAGATGACATGATCGGTCGATTGGAGTAATATGGTGGCTATTCTAGTGATTAAGTGGATGGTCGATTGATGGTGGATTTTCAATTGCCATATTGTTGAATGCTCATAAGAGGTAGGATTAGATGATAAGATCGTTAAGGTGACTCGTAGCCTCGCGTGTTTGGGAGCTTGAAGAATTATGCTCCAATCACTTTTGGAGATTAGGACTGGGGCTTTGCATGACTCGATTTTCCTCTTCTAAGGTACGTAATCGTTCTTGGAGTATGGCCAACTGCGTGGTCATAGGATCTGGTGTTTGATCACTGCCAGAAGCCATGATTGGGTGTGTTTCAGGAACTGTAGACTGAGAGATTTTTTCCTGCTATGAAACGCTAAGGCCCCACGGTGGCCGCCAAATTATGGATATTAGATTTCGACTGAGGTCCACAATCGAGAATTTGTCCTGCAAGACAAATGTAGAGTGAGCGGGAGTAGACTGCCCACCAATGTGGTGGGTGCTGGGGGCACTCCGATGCTCAAGTCAGTAGTATGAAATGAGCTGTAAATGAGTAAAATGTGAAAGCAAGGTTTGTTGTTACCTTGACCTCTTTGGGTGGCCGTGATTACGGTGACAAGTGTTTAAAGGAATGGAGAGCTCAGAGGGCTTGTGTCAGAGAACGCAAGCTTGTCTAAGAGAGGTCAAGCTCCCCCCTGTATGCTGAGTTACATATCATTTTATAGATTGAAGGAATCATCATTGTAGCTGTCAGATGAGCTGTATATGAGACCCACAACGTGCTGTGATTTCTGGCAATGGGGCCTCTCCCATGCTTATTATTTCTGCTTTCGGTGGGAGGATAATTTACATGTGGAAATATATTCTTTGTTGGGGAAAAGAGAGAAACGATTGGTGAATAATTAAAGGGGTTTGTCCTTTTGTTTTTGTAAATGGTTTAAAGTTTAATGGGCTGGGTTATCGCTTTGGGCCTCACCTGGTGTTGAGTTTGAAGTGAAATGACAGTTTTACCCTTGGCCCAAATTTGGCCCATACAATTATAGAATTATACTTCTGATCCACTGCATTTCATATTACTAGAATATATTTTCTGACTTTACTTATGGTTGCTTACTTCTAGAATAGGTTCTAGAAAGACAGTGGACTTAGATATTGGTAGATTAGTTTAAACCATCGGGAACTGTTGTTCTGATTTCCTTGAAATTCAAGATGGTTTGTGACTTTGTTTCTAAGTCACGATTAGGTAATCTAAATATATATCTTTTAATGATATAATAGTCTTGAAAGAATAGTTTCTTATGCAGTAAGAATTGGCACGAATCAGTTCATATCTCGAGATTCTTGACTGACATTAAGAAAATCCCTTTAGTATTTGTTTATCTTTTAATGATGTTTCTTGGCTTTTAGTGACTTTTAGAAGTCACGTGTCTGACACAGATTGCTAATCAATCATTTGCAATTGTTGTGAATAATTGAACGCAAATTATAAAGCTAAAGAAATGAGATATGTATAGTTGTGTATAGAGAATATTGATTCTCACAATACTACGACTATAGGTGTTTGATACTAGATCTCCCGTCTTGTTAATTAAAATAATATTTTATGACTGTTTTGAACTTTTGATATTTGATATCAGAACTTGTGACTATTGGATAGTTATTTGTTCTGTATAAACAGTTGTTACATATTTTAATATGACTAATAGTGTCATTGTTGAAAGATGAACATTACGAAAAATATTCGGTAAAGTAAATAACTTAGAACTGTGCTTTATGAGATTTTATCATAAAAACATTAGATGTTTATTCCTTATGGTAAAGGATGGTCTGATACAAGTTCACACCATAGATTTTATCATAAAAACATTAGATGTTTATTCCTTATAGTAAAGGATGGTCTGATACGAGTTCACACCATAGATTTTATCATAAAAACATTAGATGTTTATTCCTTATGGTAAAGGATGGTCTGATACGAGTTCACACCAAATATCCTTATCCATTTAATGAATATTGTATTCAGGAATGTGATTAAATCTTATTTAACCAATGATTGTCATTGGACCATAAGATTTATTAAACTAATACATTAGATGTATGTGGTTTAATGAATTAATAATTATCTTATATAGTTTTATATACTTAATAACTTAGTTAATGAATTGTCATAACTTGGTTACATGTTTCTAAAAGAAAATATATTGAACGTCTTGAATGGTTTGAGAACTTTCGATATGTTTTCTGATGAAACGTGGATAGAATATTTTGAATGGTTCAAAGATATTCTATTTGAAGTATTGAAAACTATATCTTTAAAATTCACTGTGAATCTTTGAATTGTTCGAAGATGTTTGATATGATCAAATGCATGAATTTATGGCAATTAGTTATAAAGTTATTTAATGAATATGATTCTTACTCAATATTAAACTTCTGCGATTCCATTTTGATGGAATTGGTCAGTGGGAGTTATTGAATCTTATATTGTTTGATTCGTTGATATTGAGTGTTACCGAATTAGTTTCAATACTCTTGGGGTTATACTCCAGTAACACTAATTCATCTCTTTAATTAAGGTTCCATTAGTTTCTACAATTATGTATATGATATGTATAATAGAAAATTCGAATCTTGAAAAGTTTGAGATTTGAAACTTTCTTTTATATAATTGTTATATAATAAAAAGTACTTGCGCCTCGGAGGTACAAGTAAAGTTTATCATTTATTCTATTTAATATAATATCGTATTCTATTTAATGGAATATATTTTCTACGATCCCGAGTGATAAAATTATTTTATTACTTAATGTGTAACATTGGATGTTCACGTTTGCAGAAAAGACTTGACTTATTGAAGTCAAATTTGAGAATGATAAACTGTAATGGAACTACATAATTAATTAGATTAAATGACCCTACGTCATCTTCCATATAAGTTCAATAGGATGTCAGAATCATTTACAAAGTATTTGATACTTAATGATTCTGTTGTTTTCTTATCGAAGAAAATTATCCTATAACTTATAGTGGGAGCGATATGTGATATCGATTTCGGCAGTTAGCATTGAACCATAGATCTAAGATTGTTCATAGCTTACTACGATCAAGTTTTGAACTTGATTAGGCTTTCTTTATGAATAGTTCATAAAAATGTGCAAATTTTTTGCGCAACAAAAGCAAAGTGAGCTTGATAAAGGTTTGACCTTTATAGTATGACAATGAGAAAGGTTATCCTCAGTCGTCTATTGTAGATTCTAAGAATACTTTTCTCTAGTCGCACTAATTAAACAATTAAAAATATGTTGTTAATGTCGATATTAAACTATATTTTCGCTAAAGAATGCAAAGTGGCGTTCTTGAATGGTTTCTTCGAATGAGAAATCCATTGTGGTTTCTTTGTTTGAAGAAGTTCATTCTAGAATGACCCTAGAGTTTGTATTCTGCTAAGATCACAGTTTGATATACTAGCTTATGGAGCCTATTGTAGACTCAGATAAGCTTCCCAGAAATCCATGTTCTCTGATTTTGATACAGTCAGATTGTCTGATTTTATCAAAGCATAGAGAATACATATATGACAGTAGGGTCAGTGGAAGCGTACAAATTTCTTTCTAAGATTATATATCCTAACGACATTATCATTATTAAAGTAATAATGAGATGTTTGTAAAGTAAAACGTTTACTTAAGTCTTATTTTCTCCATGTAAGCAGTGGGAGGAGTCTCTGTTATATTTGATATAAAGTTATATATATTATATAAAACTAAGAGACTTGTGAGATACTCCCATTAATCGCATATTAGATACGAACTAGTAAAGGACACGGTAAGACTATCTGTATGACAGTTAGTATAACTGTTTGACAGTTAACTTGTCTTATATATATATATATATAGTATTCATCTTTCGTAAAGAATGATTCCTTTGTCGAAAGAGAGACTGATTAGAATGTCTAGTCAATCTTATGCATCATAAGATGATGGCGTAATGAATACTATATTATATGCGATTATAGATATCAATTTAATCGTAATTGTTATGAGTTATTTTGATATGTTGTAGACCATAAGATGGATCTTGAAACATGTTCTTTGTGATCTTTGAGATATTAAGAACGAGTTTCTAATTCATGGAGAATTTAGTCTGCAACCATAAGGTTAGATCAGTTTTGATCCTAATTATGACATTAGATGGTCTATGTCATATAAAATCAGAAAAGATGCAGTGTGAGTGTCACCATTGATTCTACTTAACTAGTGGAATCAGTTGCAACTTATGAAGTATTGACTTATGAAGTTGCGTAGTGACCTTATAGATTAGAAGTTTTCATATTAGTGTAGTGCTTGCGGTTGTCTCATAGTATTTGGATTTGATCTCTAAATACATAGACAGCTCATTAGCTATAACACAATGCTGATATAGCAGCTGAGTCATATTGATGTGGAATTTGGATTCTGCAAAATATGAAAGATGATGGCTAAGGAAAACGGTTGGGTTTGTTGGACAGACTCGATTTGTTAAGCGGACTTACTTGTTATTGCCTACCTTTTGAGTGCAAGGTGCATACTTGAGGGCCACGGTATGTGATACATATTGAGATGTGTATATGATACTAAGGATTGGCACTAGAGTAAGTGAGAGAAATTGTTAGGGTTGGTGCTCAGAGTGCCAATCCGGATCGTATTTATGTCCGATTAAAAAATACGAGCAATTCTATTTTCCATAATATTACTAATTTAATGGTAGCACCCTTGTCTTTTATACACTTATACGATCTAATTATAATTAGATATCTGATTATGATTAAATCGAAACTAAATCTGGTTTAGTGATACGTGTATATTTACAACGTAGTTCGTAATTGACATTGAGAATTGCACTATAAGATGTATATCCTTAAATAAAGTTCCTAGTTAAGATTTGCTAACACGGGTCGGTTAGCAAAATCCGCTGAGACTAGTACATGTCGTATATCGTGACTTGGTCCGATGGTTTATCCAATTGAACCATGAGTCTCGGGAGACTCGTATAGACATGTAGGTGTTTATTTGATAAGACATTGAATGACTCACTGAAGATTTCCTAATAGATGGTACACCAACGTCAATATGAATCTTCTCAAGTTGAGTGAGCATAGTGGTCATTCGACTTGAGATACCACAGTGGGATATATGAGTTATCCTCCACACTTTAATGGCAGTCACGTCACCGATCTATTTAGATCAGACCTCCGCATGTTCGTTGGGTGTGGACTGATGCTCATGATATCCAGTGCGTATCAAGATAGGATCCGTCAGTCATGTGTACAGGGCATATGCATCCTCACGTGTTTACGATCTAGTAAATCCATGGCCGTGGTATAACTTCGGAAGGCAGTTCCGAGTGTTATTTAGAGATCATGAATTAAAAGTCGACTGTATTATACCGAACAGATTTGACGTTTTCATCTATATCCCAAGTATAATACGGATAGCCTATGATGGATGGATTATACGTATGCAATGACCTTGACTTGCATAGTTTAGCGAGATTATCCGCGGTCGTCATAATCCATGAGTGGGTGGATTATGGACATGAAAATAGATTTCGTGACGGATAAACCTGAACTTAGATAGTCCCACAATATGAACTGTACTCGTTGAGCACTTGGACAACTCGATATGAATAATACGGATTATTCATAATACTTCATCAGATTAAGTGAGTTGATTTGAATCGTTTAATTGGTTAAACGAAAACACATGCATTATGGGATTTTGGCCAATCGTAATTATTATGCATTTGTATTTGATACAAAATACGATTAGATACACATTAATTATTCATCAAATGAGATTTTGACACATGCCATAAATATATGTATTTATTATTTATTGTAAATAAAAATACATATATAATAATAATTATATTAATTGATTATTTGGATATTTAATTGTTAAATATTTGAATTATTAATTAATAAACTTTTTTCCATAAATGTTATGGAATTTGTCCAATTATTATTGGTTGATGTGGCATGATTTAATTATACTTTGGTTGTGCTAATTTGATCGGCTAACATAAAGTGTAATTATTATTTAATTTGATTAAAATAGAAAAAAGACCAAATTGCCCTTATTTCATGATAAAGTCGGTCATACACATTTTAAAAAAAAAATTCTCACTTGTTCATTCACCATAGCCGAGAGCTTTAAGTAAGAAATGGGTTTCATGGTGACTTGATGATTCAAGTTGAGAATTGAAGGAAAATCAAGAAAAAAGTTTGGGATTTCAAGAGATTAAAAGGTAATCTACTAAACCCTAAGCTTAGAAATTTGATTTCTTATTTCTTGATGATTTATAAATGTTTTAGGGTTCCTTCAAATTCTGAAAATTAGGGCTTTAGGTTGTGGATGATGAATTGGAAGCTTGTGATGCATATATGAAGTGATTTGGACAATATTAGTGTAATAATTGTTCTAATTGATCAATTGTTAATGAGTTGCTATTCTATAATGTTATGACCACTCTTGTGACACCTATAATTGTTCTTGGGTTGTTCATATGTGATGACTTTGGTTGGTGTTATGATTAATTAGATTAATCTTGAAAATTGAGATTTAAAACATGAAATTTAGAATTTTTGGTTTCAGAATCATAATCTGTAAAATTGGAAATTTTGTGATGAATTTGATGTCATATGAACGTAATAGATGTGTTTTGGGAGTTGGAACAATTTCCGGAAAGTCTTTCGGAGTTGAAATAAGTGAAAATGGCCAAAAACGGTGTTACCGGGTGGATTTTGAGCCAACCGGGTGATGACTATCCAAAAAGTGAATCTGTCACTATTTGGGCAGCCCATGAGCTGCAGTGACACTATTGGGGCTGACCTGGGCAGTCCCCATAAGTGTCGGGTGGTCGGTTCAGTCGAAAACATGTTTTGCGTCATTTTGCGGAAAAATAGTTTTCGTAAAAGTTTCACGAAGTTTCAACCTTATTTATGTCAATATTTGATATTGAATAAATAGGTTTAGGTGAAATATGAATAAATTATTCATATTAGATATTGAATAATTTATTCGGTAATTTGAAAAAGTTTTAAATTATGATTTCGCCAGAACTGTGCTTCCGCTGCGCCCATCGCCCCAAAACCCCAACAATTCTTTCCTTGTTGAAGCATTTCATGTAGCTTCGTAAGGATTCTCCTTTTTACTGCTGGATGGAGTTTAGGTCGTCCGTGGTTTTCTCAAACTTGTAAGAGCTTGCGAAGTGTTCTAAGAAATTTTTTGCCAACTCTTGGTAAGATTCAATATAACGATATGAGAGATTGATGACCCAAATGAGGGTCGGGCCTACTAGCATCTCTCCAAATCATTTGCACATTTCGACCTCCCATTGGTGTGATGCTAGGGCCATATACATCATATTATGCTTGTTGTAGACTACATGGTCATTTGGGTTCATGGATCCATTGTATAGCCTCATGTCTGGGTGTCTAAACTTCTTTGGAAGCTCTACTAAAGTGATGGCTTCTAAGAAAGGACTATCGAAAATTATCCCAGTCCTACTTTTCCTCACTAGTAGCCACCACCCATATAGGCTGGAGAGAATCGCCTCTTTGAACTCTTCCATCTCTTTACGTATGGTGGAGGTGACTTGTTATGTTAGGTCCATTGGAAAGAAATTGTTTATCGTTTAGCGACTCTAAAGGTGGTTGTTCGGTGGTTTTTTATCACCAGCCATGTCGTCGAATGCCCCTAAGAGGTCGATTGGAATGGTAGGTCTGCTAGGGTGATCTTGTGTACCTCGCTATTGAGAAGTCGAAGTCATGTGCTCCAATTGCTTTTGGAGGCTGGCGTTGATATCTCAGATTACGAGATTTTCATCCTCTAACATTCGCATATTTTCTTGAATGTCAGCCAATTGGACAGACACAGAGTCTGGGGGTGTTCTTGTTGCCGTAAGCCATATATGTTGTGGGGATCATAGGCTGAGAAATCTTTACTTGTTATGAATCATCGGGGCCCCGCGGTGGGTGTCAAATTATAGACGCAGAATTTCACCTTCAGGCCTACAATCGAGAATTTGCATAATGGGGCACCTGCAATCCTGTAAAACAAAGGCAAACAGAGCATAGAACAGCTACCCACCAGTGTGGTTGACACCTTAGGCACTCACACTCGAGTTGCCTAGTTTCTTCTCTCTCATTGGCTCATCACCATCATTGACATGAGCGTCAAAGTGCCTAGGGTGTCCACCATACTAGTGGATAGCTACTCTACGCTCCGTTTACCTTTGTTTTGTAGGATCCCATAGGCCTCATTATACAAATTCTTGATTGTAGGCCGAAGATAAAATTCCTAGTCTATGTTTATTACATAAGAAAAAACAATACATTGAAAGGAAAACATTTTTAAATGCATTAATGTAATATCCCAAGTTTTTCAGAACAGTATTAGAAGGTTTTTGAATTAATGTTAAGAATTTAGAACGGGATGTTATTCGAAAATAAGAGTTTATGTGTTGGAAAATAGATTAGAATATTTTAAAGTGAAGCTTTGTCGCGTTGGAAAATGCGCGGTTATGAGAATCGATTACGCGATATCTGTGTATATCGCTATACGCTTAAAAGTTTCATGTTTTGGCTATAAAAATAGTAAAAAAACTATGATTGAGCTAATTCTTGAACCATTGAACTCGTTTTTCCGAGACAAATAATTTTTCTGTTGAACACTTTTCGAAAATTTGCATCAGAAGGGCTTCAAACATATAAATATTCATAAAAGCCCAATAACAGAGACCTGATTACAATTTCGCGGGGGTCAAATTATAATTTTCAGAAACTTTCTTATAAATATCCCATAGTTTCTTCCAATTGTGAAAATTACAAAATATATCAAAACACCTCACACGACCCCTCAATTCCCAAACACGATTTGGATGAGCCATGTTCGTGCCGACGGCCTGCCGGCCGGCGTGACTGGCAAGAGGGGTGCGTCAGCCACCATCCACCTTGTGGTGGCCGGCGGTAGCCCCGTATTACCGTTGAATGATGAGAAAGGAGAGAGACACGCGCGAAAGTGGGTTTGTCGATCCTGGCTCCTCGCTTCATTTCACGGCCCAAGCCACCCGCCAAATCGAATCTCTCGAAGAGTACTACAAGGTGGCGATGACGGTTGCATGTGAATCGAGGAAAAAACTAGTGATGAATAGTGACTCATGAATGAACAGTAGCTTCGATTGAAATTTCGCCAAATCGAAGCTCTCGAAGAGTACTACAAGTTGGTGGGATCGTTTGGAATCCATATATGCCCTCGAAATCTCGGTAAGACCTCCCAAGAAAAAGTTGTTTATTTCAAGTTTATCGTCAAATATTCGGATGTTTCCAGTAGCTTTGTAAAATAACGTAATTATATGACTTGAATTATTTGAGAGTATATTGAATATGTGCATTTGGTAGAATCAGAATGAAAACAGAATAAATTGGATCGATCCGATAGATTATGTAAGTTTCTAGTAAAAGTGAATTTTTGTGTATAATGATGTGTTTTGATTGTAATGATAGTATGAGTTATATATGATATTATGAATATGCTTGGATAAATCCAGGTAGGTTCGGAGGGTTCAAGACTCTTCTGTAGCGTTTTCGGAAGAATTTAAAAAAATACGTAGACCGAGGATTTAAGTTAACAGATGCATAAATTAGTTTGTAATGGTATTTTAAGAGTAATGGAACTGAAAATATTATAATCGGACTTGATATGGTTGTCCTGGAAAGATCTAGAATTTTATCATAGTTAAGTCGAGAATACTGTAAGTCACGATTCTAACGACATTTCACTATTTGTGTTTGACAGATTTGACTACGACCTAGAAAACTCACGAAGTCAGGTAAGTAACCCATGCGACGGAAGCTTAAATTTTTTATTTTTGTTTAATTGTATATGGAGGTTATTGATTTGTTTAGGATAAAACGAGGATAGTTAAGAGGTAGTTTGAGAACAAACTTCAAAACTATGATTAGTTAAGTAAATCAACCATCGCAGGTATGGATTTTGTTATTGCTATGATATGAAGTGAAATATTTGATGAGTTCAATTTCTAATATGCATGTGTTAAGTACGTAAGTGTGCGAACCTGTAATGATATGTATATGTATAAACATATGTATAAGTATATGAACGTGTATTTGTATATGTATGAGATGATATGATATGTATGATTTGCGTATAACAGAACGATAAAGGGAATAACTTATGACTTTAGAGTCTATATTAGCATATATATGGGTGTTTATTTTTATGGATAAGTTTGTTATTGACTCGAACATATAATTGTCGGTATAAAGGATGGATTGGATAATTATGATAAGAAATTGGTATAAGCTAACTTCTTCCTGAATGGATAAGTATAATTGATAAGTTTTTGTATCAGAGGTTACTATATGGAAAATCTGAAAGTAAGGGTGTTTGAGTGGTAATGAAATATATGAGGACGATTTTAGCATTTGAGTTCATAGTAATTTATATTCATATGTTTGAAATATATGTATGTAAATGAGTATTTGGATGAAGATTCAGATGTGTTTGTCATGTATGTGCTTGTGTATAAGAATTTGTGCGATGAGTTTGTGTTCGGTGGTATGTGTGCATGTGTGTATTTTTAATTAGTTGATGTTCTCGTGATGTAGTAATTGAGCTGGTTAGGGATCCGTTAGGACGACATTCATCTCATACCTATTCTAAAATATATAATGAGTCATATACGAGCATTATTTGTAAGTCAGCGTTTATGTATGTGTTGTTTGAGTTATGTGTTCTCATATATATTGGCGGTTATGTATGCTTCATTCTCGGTTGCTCGATGATTGTATGTATGTTTGAGTTTATGTGTGTGTATGATAGATTCTGTATTATGTATGAACTGTGTATGTTCACGTGGAATGAATGAATGATTTGAAAACCTGTATGAGTATAAGATGTTGTAAAGTGTATTTACTAAATTGTTATCGTATGTACGTCTATGTGTAAGAATTCTAAAATTATATTGGCATGAATATAATAGAAGTGAGTTATGATATGTATGAATGTCTATGAATAACGCATGTAAGTTATTGTAAGTTAGCGGAATTGGAGAAAGTTTATTTTGGTATTGAAGTAAGTTTGTTTTGGTATTAAATATAGTTTGTAACCTAATAGAAGAAAGTTTGTTTGATTTACCGATTTGATGATATTTCAAATACGTTTACTCGTGACAAAGTATAAAATAGTTTCAATGTTATATGACGTACTTTTTGATTTCGAATCCATACTTTGTGTGCTTGAAAGGTTGGCCATTATATTGACAACATGTTAATATGTAAATATGAAAATTGGACATGGGTAAAGTATAAAGTATAATAGAAAACTGATAATTCTAAACTCGTAATAACCTGATAATTCTGAAAAAATCTACTGTGATGGACTTGTATGTTCTATTTGTAGTACTAGCATGGTTACTTAATGAGTTTTATAACTCACACCAAACCAGTTTGCTAGTTTTGCATGCTAGCTTCTAGATTGGTCAACCATGAAAGCTTTGGAAGTCATGCTTGAGACACGGATCACCCTAGTGATAGTCACCCTCGCAAGTGTTGAGCACGTTGAGCACGTTGTTTGTATATATTAGGTAAATATTTTGATTGCTTATGATGTTGTGGTCATATATCCTTTGAGTATTGATAGACGCTATGGGCACGAAGCCCTTAGATGTTGATTTTGTTGTGTTTTGTGTGAACCTGATGTCATTTTGTTAGTTTGATGTTTTTCTTAGATTATTTTTTAATGTTGGACTGTGATCCAGGTTATCCTGTTCTAAGATACATCATGACCGATTTTCTGTAAATTTGGAGGCTTATGGAGATGGGTGTTATAGTTGTGATATCGAAATAAAGGTTTAGGTGTCGGTGACTACAGCTACAAGGTATCTGATCGTCTGAGTAAGTTTTCTGTTACGTATAGATCATTTAGCTCTCATGTTTGTAACTTGATTTGATTTCTGGTATATGGTATGATGTGCAATGATTTTGATAATTCGGATTATCGGTATATGTTTGTATGTTATGAATATATGTATGTATATCTATATATATATACTAAGTTAAAAGTATGTCGTTTATATGGAAATATGAATACGTATATGATGTGAATTCAATGTGTTTTGAGGTACGAGAAATTCTATGATGTTGATAGTCTGAATTGTGAACGGATATTTTGATTTATGTTTTGAAAACTTGGTATTTGATTTTTGGCATAAAATTATTTTGAAAAGAAAAAAGAAATGAAAGAAAAAATAAAGAAAGAAAGATTTCAGATATTTTGATTTGATTATAAAGGATAAAGAAAATATTTCCGCCTCGACGCTTGATTCACGTTTTCATGTTTTGAGATTTATCGATATGTTTCCATCGAGGTGATTGACAATATGTTTCCGTCTCGACGCTCAAAAATGATTTTGAAATTTTAAAACACTAAAACTTTGTTTCTGTTGAGACGCTCAAAAATCTGTTACTGTCATGGTGCTGGATGATTTTATGTTTTTGACCCTCCGTGGTGCTTGTATATATTTCATTCCGGCTTGGACATGGCGCTTGTATTGGGGTCCAGACCATCGAAAAATAGGTGGTCCATTATATTGTCAACATGGTTCATACACTGTCCAATCAGTGCGGGCGACTCGAATAATGGACGCTCTATATGTATTTTGAAAAGTTTGTATCAAAGATTTATTTTGGATTCAAACATATTTAATATTTTGGGGGGAAAGAATGATTTCAAAAAGATTATGTTTTGATTTTGATACATTTCGATATCGTTTATGGTATTATATGATATGATATGTTTCCCTCACGACGTTTGTACATGGTTTTTACGGTTTTATAATTTGATATGATATGTTTCCGCTGTGGCGCTTGTATAGGGGTTTGTCCAAATGGAGTAGACTGACCCATTATCCACTGTCGACAGGAGATCATTTCGTTCATTTTCTAATCTGTGCGCGCGATTTGGGCATTGGGCGCTCATTATGTTTAGTCCAGTTGTGTTTTTTCAAATGTTTTTTCGAGATGTTTTTTATTTGAAAGAGATTGTTGTACGTTTTCCATTTTAATGATGACAGAGATTGACAGATTTTAGACTATCAACATCATAAAAGCATGTATGATTATATGTCACTTCTGGTTATGACAATGGATGTATTTGTTGATATAAAAGATTATGTTCGTTATAAGAGTTCGTATGTAAGTTTATAGTTAGTCACAGATCTTTTGAGTATTGTGATAGTTATGTATGCTTTGTTGTCAGCTATACAATGTTGTATATGCGATTGGATATGTACGTATGTAAACTTTGATATTGATATCATTTACATATATGATATGGAATGACATGACTTGAAATGATTGAATTCATTTTTAGATTGTGGACGAAATGGATAGTATGAATTTCGTATTAAGTTTCTGTTTTGATATTGTATTTGATTCTAAGTGAAGAACTTGTGTTATGTTCCTCGTTTCCGATTATGCATGTGATTGACTGAATAAAATTCGTGTTTGACTTCTGATACTGGGATGGATGAACTTGAAACGGTTTGAGTGTGTTCCTATGAATGAGTGTGAATTAAGATGATAAGTTTGATGTGTTTTTTATATGAAATATTTGTTTCGATGTGTTTTGTTTTGAAATAGCATGAGTTGTAATGATGTATGAAATACGTGACTTTTGAAAATATGTAAAGTGAGAGGATTCCCGAATACGGATAAGATTGTAACGTACGTGTGTTCGATTCTGAATGATTGGACGTAAGGATAGAGAAATTTCGAGGATGAAATTTTTATAAGAGGGAGGATGTAATATCCTAAATTTTCCAAAACAATGTTTGAAGGTTTCCGAATTAAAGTTAAGAATTTGGAATGGAATTCTATTAAAAAATAAGAGTTTATATGTTGAAAAATAGATCGGAACGTTTTAAAGTAAAGCTTTGTCACATTGGAAAACGCACGGTTTCGAAAACCGGTTAAGTGATTTCTGTGTATATCGTTATACGCATAAAAGTTTCTTATTTCAGCTATAAAAAATACAAAAAAAAAAAACTCTGATTGAGTTGATTCGTGAATCATTAGACTCGATTTTCTGCGACAAACAATTTTCATGTTGAACACTTTTCGAAATTTGCATCATAAGGGCTTCAAAAATATGAATTTCCATGAAAGCCCAATGGTAGAACCTGATTGCAATTTCGCGGGGGTAAGATTGTAATTTTCAGAAACTTTCTTATAAATACCCTATTGTTTCTTCTACTTGCGAAAATTCCAGAACATATCAAAACACCTCACACGACCAACCTCACCCCCAAACACGATTTGGACGAGCCATGGTCGCGCTGGTGGCCTACCGGTCGTCGCCGGCCGGCGCAACCGGCCATAGATGTACACCGGCCACCCCTCCACCATGTGGTGGCCGGCAGCAGCCCCGGATTGCCGTCGAATGACGAGAAATGAGGGAGACATGCACATAAGTTGGTATGTTGATCCCGACTCCTGGCTTCGCTTCACGGCTCGAGCCACCCGTCAAATCGAATCCCTCAAGGAGTACTACAAGTTTGCGGTGATGGATTTTCCATTCCGTACATGGTTGAATATGAATTGAGGAAGAAATTGACTGTAAATAGTGACTAATGATTGAAAAGTAGCTCCGTTCGAAATTCCGTCGATTCTAGCACGTTCGTGGGAGTGTTTAGAGTCCATATATTCCCTCAAATTCTCGGTAAGACCTCCTAATAAAAAGTCTCTAATTTCAAGTTTATCGTCAAATATTCGGATGTTTCCAATAACTTTATAGAATAACGTAATTGTATGAATTGAATTGTTTGAGCATAAGTATATTAAATATGTGCATTTGGTAGAATCCGAGTGAAAACAGAACGAATTTGTTCGATCCGATAGATTATGTAAGTTTCCGATAAAAGTGGGTTTTTACATATAATGATGTGTTTTTATTGTAAAGATAGTTATGAGTTATATATGATATTACGAAAATATTTGGATAAATCCTGGTAGGTTCGGAGGGTTTGGGACCCTTCCGAAGAGTTTGCGGAAATTTTTTCGGAAGATTTTCCAAAAACATGTAAACCGAGAATTTAAGTTAACGGGTGTATGAATTAAATTGTAACGGTATTTTAAGAGTAACGGAACTGAAAACATTGAAATCGGACTTGATATGGTTGTCCTGAAAAGATCTGGTTAAGGATTCGTGTTAGGGATATGCCCTATACCCAACTTGTGGATGAGCTATATGTACATGTATTTGTAATATTTTCATTAATAATAAAATGGCAATCTTTATTATACGTGTCTTACATAACTTATATGAATCATAAACACTGTAATAAAGCCCTTTAGAGTAATAAGACGATGGCTTCCACGCCTTATGAGAATCATTACTCTTAAATGTTCCTAGTCATAGTTTTGTGAATAATCGGGGCGTTCACAAAGCGGAGAGACTAGCATGATGATATTATCCGCCCTTAAGTGGGGTAGCCGATCTCATAGGCTACTAGCGGAGATCCGTCCGCTTGGTGTATCACATGGATGCATGAGTTGCTCGTGTCCATCGAACAGACCGCCGAAAGTTTTCATATGAAGTGGTTATCCCATGTGTCTGTGAGAACTTTCATGTATCGATTATATGACTAGTACTTAGACTTGAGGTTAGACCCGGCCACGGTTCCGGTTCCGGAACCGAACCGGAATGGGACCGGTTCGGTTGGGGTTCCACCCCAACTCGAACCGGTGGAACCGTACGGTTCCACCGATTCGGACGGTTCCGGTCGGAACCGTCTGGTTCCTGTTGGAACCGTAGGGTTCCAACAGGAACCTTACGGCCCCCAACGGCTAGTAGCCGTTGGGGGATGCAGGGAGTCGTTTGGCTCCCTGCCAAAAAAAAAATAATAATTAAAAAAAAAAATTTTATTATATAAAGTAAAAATTACTAATGTACCTCTAATAACGGTAATGAAACGGTTATATTTAGGGGCATTTTTTGTATCAAAAAAATTCTAAAATTCTATAAATAGGATTCATTTTTCATAATTTCATCACACCAAATTCTCAACTCTCTCATTTTCTATAATTCTCTTATTCTCAATCTTACTTCAATACAATTCTCTTATAATCTTATATTCTTATTCTCAATCTCAATTTATTTAGTTGTTAATTTGTTATCATTCGCATCGCAATTATTCAATTTTCTTATTTTTCTTCCTTATTTCTCAAAAAAAAAAATGGCAAGCTCATCCGAGAACATAATGTCAAATATGCCAACGCAAGAGAGCGGCCCTAGTGTCAATGCACAATCACGGAGAAGAGAAGTTAAGGCTCGGTCCTCCGATATTTTCAAAATTCATTTTAATTTGGAACGTCTAGAAGATGGTTCACAACGAGCAATTTGCAACTATTGTGGGGTGCAATATAAATTTTCTGGTGGATACGGCAATATGATCAAGCACATGGAAAAACATCATCCGGTTGAACTTGGCATTGATACGACGCAAACTCAAATGGGCAGGTACGCATCATCTAGTAGAGGTACGAGTAGTGTTGATTTATTTAAATATTCTGATGTAAAAAATAGAGAAGAATTTGCGAAATTAACTTGTATGGCACATCTTTCTTTAAGCTTTGGTGAAAAACTTCATTTTACTAATTACGTGCATAATGCTTTAAACCCTGCTGCATGTAGAATGACTCGAAACACAACAAAACGTCATATTTTCAAATTATATAAATATGGTAAAATTATTTTAAATGAAATATTTAAAGAGATGAAAGGTCGTATTTCTATATGTTCTGATATTTGGAGTGACCATTGGCAAACACACTCATACATGGGTGTGACTTGTCATTGGATTGATGCATCATTTACCATGCAAAAAAGACTTATTGCATTTAGAGTTTTTGATGACCCACATACTGCAAATAATATTTATAGAATGATGAAGGTAATTTTTGATGAATATGGTTTAGTGTAAAAAATTTTAACAATTGGATTTGATAATGCATCTGCAAATACTGCACCCATTAATGATTTAAAATCCTTATGTGAACCAAATTTAGGGGGTCGATTTTTTCATATTCGTTGTACATGTCATGTCCTAAACTTATGTGTGCAAGACGGTCTAAAATTATTATCTCCTTTCCTTGATCCAATTAAAACGGCACTTAACTGTATTTGGTCATATTCTCAAGTTAGGAGAGAATGGACAAAGTTTTGTAAAATAAATGGTATTAAACCGATTAAATTTTCTAGAGATGTTCCAACACGTTGGAATTCTACTTATTTTCTTTTATGTCAAGCATTTCAATACAAAGATGCATTATGTAGTTTTTTTTCTCAACATGTTCAAAATATCACACTTTATCCTAGTCAATGGGATATTTGTGAAATTTTTTTAGATATTTTAAGAGTTTTTAATGATGCTACTTTAGTTTTTAGCGGTGTTTATTATCCTACAGCACATTTATTTCTTCTTGAGAGTTTGAATATTGTTGGCACTCTCGATGAGCATGTTGACAGTGACGACCCTAATGATCTTATTTTGCTCGAAGCCATTACTGTTATGAAGGTAAAATGGTTGCATTATTTTAGAGAAATTCCTTTACTTTATCTTATTGCTGCTGTTTTTGATCCTAGATTTAAATTAGAAGGTTTGAATGGTGGTTTACAAGCTTACTATGGTTATTTAGGAATATTAGATGACATTGATATTACGAGCATAATTACGAAATTAAGAAGTGATTTAATTATTTTATTTAATGATTATATTGTAAGATATAACTTAGGAACATTAGGTCAATCTAGTAGAAGCGAACCGGTAATTCAAACAAGACTTAGCGCAGGGGATCGTTGGTTATTGCAACGAAATAAAAAATCTAGGGATACGACAACTAATAATCCTGAATTAGATAATTATTTATCTACAAATTTTGAGTTTTCTAATGAAAGTTTATGCAGTAAAAATTTTAAAATCCTTGAATGGTGGAACCGACATCAAAATATATATCCTGTTTTATCTATTATTGCTAAAGAGATCTTGGAAGCACCTATTTCCACCGTTGCGGTTGAACAAGCCTTCAGCTTGGGAGGTAATATATTGGAAGCTAGGCGATCTTCATTACATCCAAGCACTCTAGAAGCAACAGCTTGTGTGGATGATTGGACTCGAGCTGATCTGAGACAACAAG
Source organism: Zanthoxylum bungeanum (assembly GCA_019454045.1). Lineage (NCBI taxonomy): Eukaryota > Viridiplantae > Streptophyta > Magnoliopsida > Sapindales > Rutaceae > Zanthoxylum > Zanthoxylum bungeanum. The sequence goes on from SKCR01050353.1 coordinate 18,854, forward strand.
AAGATGCCCTCGATGATTTTGAAGATTTGTTCGATAATGCTTCTACAACAAGTGCAAGCGGAACCGGAGCCGAAGGATCAACTGATAATGATGATTGATAATTGTAAAATTATAATTTACAAAGGGGATATGTCTTAAACTTGTAATGGAACTACATGAGCTTTGATTCCTCTCACCCTTGGAGGATACTTAGGCAACTTAAATTTTTAAAAATTTAAGCTCAAGCTCTTCAATGTAATAAATTTTTTATTTATAATTTAATCTCATTTTTTTTAATTAATAAATTTTTTTTTTATTTAAGCTTTGATTCCTCTCATTTTTTTATTTTAATTAATTAAAAAAAAACTAAACGGAACCGAACCGAACCGTTCGGTTCGGTTCGGTTTTAGGTTCCGGTTCCACTTAAGTGGAACCGGAACCGAACCGGATTTAACCGGTTCGGTTCCGGTTCCACACTTATGGAATCAGAAACGGCCGGTTCGGTTCGGTTCCGAACCGGAACCGAACCGCCGGCCGGGTCTACTTGAGGTCTTTACAATCTTATGTGTGGATCAAATAACTTTGACATTCTCCTTCCCCGGTTCAAAAAATCCGGTCATAAGGGTATAATTGGGTCATTTGTTGAAACACATGAAGTTTGTAAAGTACAACAGAGAATCGCCACTCTCTCGGATAATATTTTCTTATAAGAATAGTATTCCAGTTCGCGGGTTGATATGTGCGATCAGTGCTTGAGACTGTGGCCACAGCGGAAGAATCATGTGAGATTCTTGGGTTAATACGATTCATGACACTATCAACATCATATCTTTTACCAAATGGGTAGACACTTTCCATACCCTAGGTCAATAGGTGGGGATACAGTGAGGTGAATGACTGTTTCATATGTAAATCGCATACAGAATGGGTATATACATCTTTCCTTCTCATTAGGGGGCCTTGGCATGTTTCTAGATGTCAACCTTGGTCATTGAAATCAAACGACCATCTGATCAGAGGATAATTTATGTTCAATTAAATTATCATGATTCATTTCATGTCCAACTTGAGGGGAACCCAAAAGGTCACACACAACAAAGTCAAAATCAATGGTTAACAGTGCACAGTACAAATATAACAGCATATATGATTGCTGTAGGAATTGTTCATAAATTGTTCAATGTGTTTAATTATTGAACAGATCATTTATGAGATTCCATAGTGGCTTAGGGATTGGTGAATGACGATAGGGGCACTTTGGGACTTGGAATAAAAAAAAATAAAAATAATAAATTACTATTTACATGAATAGTAAATTTTTTTTTGTTATTTGTTTTGAATTCCAATTCGGCCCAAACTCTTATTAGGGTTTTATAATCTCATTAAACCACTAAATTAAGATCCAATGGCTAAGATTAAATTAGCTTTTATCCCACATCAGATTCTTAATTAATTTTGTTATCTTTGGAGCACTATATAAATCCAAAGATTTTTTCACAATTTTTTACACCAAACCTTTCATATCTTGGTTTATATAAGTGAGCAACTCTAAAGTTTAAGAGTAAGCCACTGATTTTGAAGATCCTTAAGTCTAATTGACTAGAGGAACCTCGAGTTAAAAGTTTTGAGGTATTTGCCTAGGCTAGCACCAAGGGCAAAATACCCGTGCACTCAAGGCGTAGTCTTGCCGTTGAGTTTTGGCTTTGGTGTGTGCATCTTTGGAGGCCACACACTTGGGTGGCTCTTTGGAACGTGGAAGAGCTTGCTGAGTTCGAGAAAAGCTTGTAGATTGGAGGGAGGACTGGAGAAGTCTTCGGTTCAAGTAAGTCTTTTTCTTTCTTTTTAATTAGAGTTCTTATGATAGTTAGCATGTTTAAGTTTATGTTCTTTGCATGTTTTACGAGTTTTATGCTTAGAATATATATAGTAACATGCATAGGCTTGTAGAATAATCAAAACAAATGTGTCTTGGGCAAAAGGAAAGCGGCTTAATAATTTTTATTTTCCGCTGCGCACTCGCGGCCACTTCCCAACAGTGGTATCGGCACGCCATTTTTGTTTTGATTAGTTCTCACTCGTTTGAACTCGAAATTCGGTGTTTAAAAGCTCGTTGGAAACTAACACCCTGAACTTAATTTTAGGCACAAGTTTTGCAAATTTGGCTAAGATTTGAATTGTGAAATTGCATTTAAAGTTCACGTGTCTGCAGAAAAACATGGATAGTAAATTTATTTGAATAAAATAAAATGCAATATCATAATTAAATATTAATCAAAGTTATTTAATTCTTATAATAATTCCAACATATTAAAACTCATATGCTTGATGATTCTATGTATGATTAGAATTGGCATGATTATTTTAGGGTGCAAGCATCTATAGACTTTCTAAGAAATAGAGAGTGTATTGTTTATCCCTTAGCTAAGTAATTATTCCGTGATGAACTTAGAGATTTATTACCTTTAAGGCTAATAAATATAAATCACTTGTTTATAATAAAAGACATTATAAAAGATACAATTGGGTTGGGACCAAGGGGTTAATCAGACATTCCAAACTAAAGTTAATTTAACCAAAGGCATTACTAGAGTTAGATAATGATTTGGTGTCTTCCTTCACTCACTACCTTTTTATAGCCAAAAGGAAAAGCTGTGAAGACATCTAGATAATAATTTACTCAAAGCTTACCTTAAAGCATATTTAAAGCCTAAGAGGTAAGGGTATTTAATGAGAGTTCGCTCCACCCTCCCTCTGGGGAATTTTCAATGGAGGAAGCCATTTGACAGTTATTCACTTAAACTTGCTAAAATCCTCAATAATAATTTAAGTTTAAAATTTGCCTCTCATTGTAAAGTATAGACCCAAATGGCTTAAACCGTATTGGCAGGACTAGGCTTTACCAGACTAACCAATACCAATTTGTCCCTAAATCGTACTATTGACAATGATTTGACTTTTCTGAGTCATAAGACGCAGCGACCCTTAGTCGTGGTCTTATAACTTAGTGGTAAAGATTGGGTGTCCACAAGGACTAGTATAAGTTATGGCATATTTGATTGCCCAACCCAATGATCAAGGAATTGTGATTTATATCATAAATTGGTTAGGAACCTGCCTAATTATAGCATTTTATAACGATCGGCCCTAGTCGGAGTTATGAAATGATGATAATGGGATCCTTGACCATAAGAAATCCATCATATTGGGGTAGATGTGATTTGCTTAAAATTTTAAAACAATTGAGTGAGAGCAACTTCATAATATTAAAAGCCCATGTTATTATGAAACATTAATGAAAACATATTCCTAATTTTAACATTTTCTCTTAACAGGTGGGTTAAAATATTTCACAAACATTCAAATGGAAAACAGAGTATCACTTCGTTCCATCCTTGATGAGCCTAAGCTCAAAGGGGACAACTACAATGACTGGTTTAGAAACCTTAAAATTGTCTTACGATAATAAAATATTTTCTATGTTCTTGAAAGACCATTTCCCCCTGAACCCACATAATATGCTGACCAAGATACATTTGATGTTTGGAAGAAACACGTCGATGATGATGAGCAAGCAGTTTGCATAATGTTTGGCTCTATGTCGGACGAACTTCAGAAAGCTCACGAAGATATGGATGCTCAAACCATCATCTTTCACTTGAAGGAGTTGTATGCAACTTTCGTTCATACCGTGAGATTCCAATTGTCATGTGCCTTATTCCAAACAAGGTATAAGGAAGGATCTGTTAGTGGACATGTGCTTAAAATGATTGCCCACATTGAAAAATTGGCCAACCTCGGGTTCATCATGGATCGTGAGATAGGTCACGATCTAATTCTTCAATCCTTACCAAAAGAATTCTCTAACTTTTTTATGAACTTTCATCTGTCTGATAAAGAAGCTACTTTAGCAGAATTGCATAATCTGATAAAGCAAGCAGAGAATGACTTGAAATCGGAGCTTAAAACCTCCGTCATTCTTATGGGTACAGACCTGAAGCCACGAGGCCCTAAGAAAAATAAGGGCAAGGCCAAGGCTCCAGATCACCTAAAGCCCAATGGTAAGGTGGAGAAGAAAAAAGGGAAATGGGAAATGTTTCTTTTGTGGAAAGAATGGTCATTGGAAGAAAGACTGCAGATCCTTGAAAGCCAAGGAAGCTAGGGAAGCCAAGAGGCCAAGAAGCCCAATGCTTCAGGTATGTTGTATATGATTGAACTATATTCTCAAAACTCTGAACCTTCTACTTGGGTGCTTGACACCGGTTGTGGGACTCACTTGTGTAATAATATGCAGGGCCTGAGAAATAGTAGAAGACTTCGTCATGGGGAGGTTGACTTACGCATGGGTAATGGAGCAAAACTGACTGCATTATGCGTGGGGACTTATTCATTAGTTTTGCCGAATGGTTTAGTTTTAGACTTAGAAGATTGTATTTACGTACATTCTCTAGTAAAGAACATCATTTCAATTTCTTCTTGATGTAATAAAGGCTTTTCATGCCTAATAAGTTGTAATGAATGTTCTATTTATTTCAATGAAATAAAATATGGAGATGGTATTTTGAATAATGGTATCTATGTCTTACAAACTAACAAAGAATGTTCAACCTCTAATATATACAACGTTAACTCGAATAATCTCAATGAATCACTTCTATGGCACAGTCGCTTAGGTCATATCAATGAAACAAGATTAACTAAGCTACATAAGGATGGGTATTTCAAACCCTTCAAATATAAACCTTATGGAACTTGTGAGTCTTGTTTACTTGGTAAAATGACCAAATTACCCTTCAAAGGTAAAGGACAGCGTGCAGTGGAGATATTATAACTCATACACTCTGATGTATGCAGACCAATGTCAGTCACCGCTAGAGGTGGATTCGCATACTTCATTACCTTTATCGATGATCATTCGCGATATGGGTATGTGTACCTTATGCGGTACAAATCTGAAGCCTTTGAGAAATTCAAAGACTTCAAGGCTTAAATAGAAAACCAGCTTAATAAAAGCATTAAGTCACTAAGGTCTGACCGAGGTGGTGAATACTTAAGCAACAAATTTCAAGATTACTTGAGAGAAAATGGCATTGTTTCCCAGTGGACTCCTCCGGGAACTCCACATCATAGTGGGGTCTCCGAAAGGAGAAATTGGACATTATTAGATATGGTCCGATCAATGATGCCAGACACGGATCTACCTCTTTCATTTTGGGGTCTTGCTTTAGAAACTGCAACACTACTACTAAACCAAGTTCCTTCCAAGACTGTTAGTCAAACACCATATGAGTTATGGTCTGGGAAACGTCATAGTCTTAGTTATCTAAGAGTTTGGGGATGTGACGCATATGTCAAGCTCACACAAACTAACAAATTGGATGATAGGGCAGTTAAATGAAAGTTTGTAGGATATGTCTTGAACTCAAGAGCATACGTGTTCTACGTCCCAAATGAACAAAGAACATTTATCTCACGAAATGCTAAATTTCTAGAGAATGAATTCCTTCTCAAGAAATATAGTGGGAGTATACTTGACCTCGATGAGGTACGAGAAGAACAAACTAACATAGAACTAAACCTCTGGCCCCTCAAAAGGGCATCGACGGAACAACCACAAGGTTATGAACTCAGAAGGTCTGGTATGGAAAGACATGAGCCTGAAAGATATGGTTTCCATATTGATGAGGAACATGATCATTTCATTAATAATGACGATCCCACCAGTTATGATGAAGTAATGCGTGACATTGATTCAATCAAGTGGCTTGAGGCCATGAAATCTGAAATAGACTCTATGTATCAGAATCAAGAATGAGACTTGGTAGATGCACCTGAAGGGATAAAACCCATAGGCTGCAAGTGGATTTACAAGCGTAAAACTGATGCAGAAGGCAACATCCAAACCTATAAGGCTAGGTTGGTGGCGAAAGGTTATAGAAAAATCCAAGGAATTGACTATGACGAAACCTTCTCACATGGTGCAATGATAAAGTCCATTCGAATTTTACTGGCACTAGCTGCACACTTTGATTATGAGATTTGGCAGATGGATGTCAAAACAGCTTTCCTTAATGGGAACCTCGTAGAGGAAGTCTATATGACACAACCTGAGGGGTTTGCATCTAAGGATGATCATAATAAAGTATGCAAGCTTAAATGATTCATTTATGGACTCAAGCAAGCCTCCAGAAGTTGGAATATACGATTTGATGAGACAATCAAAGATTTGACTTCATCAAAAATGTAGACGAGCCTTGTGTTACAGGAAAAGTAGTGGGAATGTTGTAGTATTTCTTGTATTATATGTCGATGACATATTAATCATCGGGAATGATATTCCCATAATACAAGCCACCAAGCAATAGTTATCTCAGAATTTCTCCATGAAAGATTTGGGAGAAGCAGCCTACATCCTCGACATTAAAATCTACCATAATATATATAAGAGGTTGTTAGGACTTTCTCAATCTACGTACATAGATAAAGTTTTGAAAGGATTCAAAATGGAAGATTCCAAAAAAGGTAATTTACCTACTTATCATGGAATCAAATTATCTAAGGAGCAATGTCCACATACTCCTTCAGATAGAGAGCGTATGAGTAAGATCCCTTATGCTTCTGCAATATGATCGATCATGTACGCCATGCTATGTACAAGACCCGATGTCTCTTATGCTCTTAGCATAATGAGTAGGTATCAGGAAAATCCTGGTGAGCAACACTAGACAGCTGTCAAACCAATCCTCAAGTATCTGAGAAGAACTGAGGATGTGTTTTTGACATACGGAGATTGTTCTGAGATGAAAGTCATTGGTTACTATGATGCGAGCTTTCAGACCGATAGGGATGACAGCAGATCGCAAATAGGATATCTGTTTACTTTAGATGGTGGTGTTGTAAGTTGGAAAATCTCAAAGTAGTCAACTACAACGGACTCCACCACTGAAGCCGAGTATATTGCAGCATCTGAGGCAGCTGAAGAAGCAGGCTGGATAAAGAAGTTCATCACGGAGCTGGAAGTGATTCCCGTGATAAAGAATGGCGTCACGATGTACTGTGACAACACGGGTGCCATTGCTCGATCAAAGGAACCAAGGTCCCCTTAGAAATCCAAGCATGTACTCAGGCGATTTCATCTCATCAGGGAGATTGTTGAGAGAAAAGAAGTTATTATAGAGAAAATATCCACATAAGATAATCTTGCAGATTCACTTACTAAAGGGCTGACTCAACAAAAGCATGATAGGTACACCCGAGAGTATGGTGTCCAGATTCATACTAGTTGGCTATAGCGCAAGTGGGAGATTGTTAGGGATATGCCCTAAACCCAACTTGTGGATGGGCTATATGTACATGTATTTGTAATATTTTCATTAATTAATAAAATGGCAATCTTTATTATACGTGTCTTACATAACTTATATGAATCATCAACATGTAATAAATCCATTGGAGTAATAAGACGATGGCTTCCACGCCTTATGAGAATCATTACTCTTAAATGTTCCTAGTCATAGTTTTGTGAATAATTGGGCGTTCACAAAGCGGAGAGACTAGCATGATGATATGATCCGCCCTTAAGTGGGGTAGCCGATCTCATAGGCTACTAGCGGAGATCCGTCCGCTTGGTGTATCACATGGATGCATGAGTTGCTCGTGTCCATCGAACTGACCGCCGAAAGTTTTCATATGGAGTGTTTATCCCATGTGTCTGTGAGAAATTTCATGTATAAATTATATGACTAGTCCTTAGACTTGAGGTCTTTACAATCTTATGTGTGGATCAAATAACTTTGACATTCTCCTTCCCCAGTTCAAAAGATCCGGTCATAAGGGTTTGGTTGGGTCATTTGTTGAAACACATGAAGTTTGTAAAGATACAACAGAGAATCGCCACTATCTCGGATAATATTTTCTTATAAGAGTAGTATTCCAGTTCGCGGGTTGATATATGCGAACAGTGCTTGAGATTGTGGCCACAACAGAAGAATCATGTGAGATTCTTTGGTTAGCACGATTCATGACACTATCAACATCATACATTTGACCATATGGGTAGACACTTTCCGTACCCTAGGTCTATAGGTGGGGATACAGTGAGGCGAGAGACTGTATCATATGTAAATCGCATACATAATGGGTATATACATCTTTCCTTCTCATTTGGGGGCCTTGGCATGTTGCTAGATGTCAACCTTGGTCATTGAAATCGAACGACCATCTGATCGTAGGATAATTTATGTTCGATTAAATTATCACGATTCATTTCATGTCAAACTTGAGGGGAACCCAAAAGGTCACACACAATAAAGTCGAAACCAATTGTTAACAGTGCACAGTACAAATATAACAGCATATATGATTGCAGTAAGAATTGTTCATAAATGGTTCATTGTGTTTAATTATTGAACAGATCATTTTTGAGATTCCATAGTGGCTTAGGGATTGGTGAATGACGATAGGGGCACTTTGGGAATTGGAATTAAAATAAATAAATAAATTACTATTCACGTGGATAGTAATGTGAATAGTAACATGAATAGTAAATATTTTTTTGTGTTATTTGTTTTGAATTCCAATTCGGCCTAAACTCTTATTAGGGTTTTATAATCTCATTAAACCACTAAATTAAGATCCAATGGCTAAGATTAAATTAGCTTTTATCCCACATCGGATTCTTAATTAATTTTGTTGTCTTGGAGCACTATATAAACCCAAAGAATTCTTCACAAATTTTTACACCAAACCTTTCATATCTTGGGTTTATATAAGTGAGCAACTCTAAAGTTTAAGAGTAAGCCACTGATTTTGAGGATCCTTAAGTCTAATTGACTAGAGGAACCTCGAGTTAAAAGTTTTGAGGTAATGCCTAGGCTAGCACCAAGGGAAAAATACCTGTTCACTCAAGGCGTAGTCTTGCCGTTGAGTTTTGACTTTGGTGTGTGCATCTCTGGAGGCCACAGACTTGGGTGGCTCTTTGGAACGTGGAAGAGCTTGCTGAGTTCGAGAAAGTTGTAGATTGGAGGGAGGACTGGATGAGTCTTCGGTTCAAGTAAGACTTTTTCTTTCTTTATTTTAATTAGAGTTCTTATGATAGTTAGCATGTTTAGGTTTATGTTATTTGCATGTTTTATGAGTTTTATGCTTAGAATATATATATTAACATGCCTAGGCTTATAGAATAATCAAAACAAATGGGTATTAGGCAAATGGAAAGCGGCATAATAATTTTTATTTTCCGCTGCGCACTCGCGGCCGCTTCCCAACAATTCATTCAGACGACATTTATCCCATACCTATTCTAAAATAGGTAATGAGTCTCGTACGAGCATTATTTGTATAAGCCAGAGAATATGTATGTGTTTTTTGGAAAAGTTTTTCTCACTGCAAAACTCTAAGTCTTTTTGTATGACCATATTTTCTTCTTAGAACTCTTTTATAAAACCTTCATTTCTGAAAAACAGCATTTCAGAAAACCTTTTCTTTGAAAACTTGTTACTGGAAACTGTCTATATAAACCTGACGTATAGGGGCGTTACATATCGCTGTCCCCCCAAACACCCAACTAGTGATCTTGGGGCGTTATGTATCGTCATCCCCAAGCCATTGAATGAGAGTCAGAAGTACAGATCTATGCTACTGCCTAACCCTGAACTAGGACATAGGGATATCTGTCATCCCTATTCCAGAACTAGGATCTGGGGATATTATGTATCGCCTTCCCCCTAGTCCTCTACATGTGCACATGTCTATCCATTAATTCCATAAGTCATAGCTGAGGTAGGTTTTCCCCCATGCCTCCAAAATCATAAATACTCATACTTTTAAAATCTCAATATTTCTCAAACCTTTTTATTCATGAAATAACTGAAAATAAATCTTGAATATGTCTTAAAACACTTAAAAGTAAGTCTCGATCAATAACAAGAAAATACAATAACCTTTAAAGAAAGATATCCACTCACTGGTTTAGAATCTGGCTGACATTGTTTACTCTGTCGAAGGAAACTGTTGGGTTCTCCTAGAACATGCCAAAGATCTATTAAGCATAAAATTTTGTGAATTAACAAAGTAAGTTATGGAAATATACTCACTTTGATCGGCTAAGGAATGTAGAGAATACAAAAATTTTACTCCTTTGTGTAGTGCTCCAAGCTCCTCTTTGTATGAATGGTGAACTCCAAGCTTTGATCTTTGAATTCCAAACTCAATGGGATAGTTTCCCTATCACATTTGTATGACTCCTTTAATGTGCTAGCATTCAAGATTTTGAATCAAAAACAATTAACATGAACCCTAGGTTGACGCCTAATTGAGAGAAAAAGAAGAGGAGAGTGTAGGCACTGCATTTTTGTAAATAAGTCACGATCATGAGTCTCGTATAGAGGCACTACTCTTTAAGTTACGGAAGTCGCAGGAAACGGATGTCGGAAGAGAAATCAATACCTTGTTGGATTTAATTCATTTGCTTAGCTTGGGTTCATTCGTTGGATCTCTGTTTTAAAATTCATCATTGGCCCAAAACTCCCGCAACCTACATTAAACCACACATCCAAGCCTACACATCACCAACCACACGTCCAAGCCCACCAACTAGCCATCCTACACCCCCATAAGCCTCCAAGCCCATTAAATCACATCCAAAAATATTCAAACACATTAAACACATGTTGAAATCTAAACAAATCACCTTCCCGAATTAAAGAAATCTAATCAAATCACCTTCGCTAATTAAAGAAATCAAATCAAATCCCATAAATCACCTTCCTAATTAAATTAAATCACATGCCTAAACAAAATCAAATCAAATCAAATTTCATAAATCCATTTCCTAAACTAAAACAAATCACCTCCCTAAATTAGAGAGATCTTTTCCTTTTAGCACACTAATTAAAAGATATCCTCCATAATTACATGATTCATTCCCTTCTCGTACAAGGAAATGTTGGACAGTTATGACCCATAGCGTCACTATTTGTACAGATCATGGTGTTGTTGTACAAATTAACTATGTGACAAAGGAGATTGCTCTCTTATCATTTGTGATTAGATCACCTAGATGTATAAATGATAGGAGGTCCTTATGATTAGTTCCTGGATTGAGATGATATGAGACAGTATCAGTCCACGGATGATTAATCATTAAATATCCCTAGTCGTAGTATTATCGAGACTGGACATCGATAATGCGGAATAGATTAGTATCGCACTTGTGCGCGTTGTGGGAGCACAACGGCATAGTTCTCATATATTTAAGTATTGGATACTTATGCAAGTGTGATAGGAGGTTGTGTTTACCAATGGTACGGAAACAGCTTCGCTCTGGATAGACCCCTCGAAATTCCATTGGTAGTATGACTATGTGTCTATGGAAGTCCGATATCAGGGTAGGTGTGTTTGGTCTTAACCTGAGACTTGCATCGCTAATACTTGCGACAATCGATGTGCTTTAGTTTTGGTCATCCAGGGCTTTAACCGGTTCTGTGTATGCCTCTGCTAGGTATATTGAGAATCGTAGTGTATTGGGTGTGATGTCAAGACGGAAGTATCACTACAGTCATAGTGGAGATGATGTCACGTAGGATACGATACTAGTGCTCTTAAGTACTGCAGACATCGGGATATTATGACTAGGTCATGTATATCCGATTATAGAGACTAGTTACCAGACATCCGGCATGTGCTTCGTACGGGGCAGACACAGTTCCAGTCTCAGGCCTAGCACGTGATATTCGATACTGGATCGCAATACGTAATACTACGTATACTACGCCTGACATAGATTATATATTCCAGTAAGAATATTTCTGGAGAATTGGGTAGGCACGGTGCTTTGCTAGAAGCCAACCATGTCTTGTAAATCAGTAAGCACGTAGTATGAGGTACGCACGTATTCGGATAATCCGATGACCGTATTTACTGCCAACATATCCAGGGATCTCTTGGGTCGCTTCCCAAAGATTCACCGATGACAGTTGATTCGAATTAGAATTAATCTGCGATTAATTAAGAGAGATAAAATTAATCTAGGATTAATTGAGGTATTATTTAATCTGGGATTAAATGTGTTCGGAAGAGAGAGAACGTGATTAATTGGAATTAATCGGTAGAATAAATTTAATAGTTAAATTTGATTTTTCTATTTAATTTATTCGTATGGGCTAAAATTAATATATCGATATATTAATATGAATTGGATTTCGTTACGAAATTAAAGTCGGACCTTAATACGAATGAACGAATTAATTTAGAATTAATTCATAAACGACGTTCGTAATATATTTGCGAGGCATCGTTATTTAATTAAATTAGATTTAATTATTTATCGACGAAATTTATTTAATCGGATTAAACGGATCCGAGCCGCGGCAAATGTTCGTAGAGACATTTGAATTTTGAATTCAAATGTGGGGCCCACTTTAAATGTGGTAGTTGGGAGAGTGTTGGCATTTATGCCATACCATCCACTTTCCAACCACCTTGGAATTGTTTTGGCAAAACCATTTACCCAACCACCTTGTTTAGTGAAAAGGGTAAATTGGTTTTACCAAAACCCTTCTCTCTCTCTCATTTGTGTATGCTTCACACAAAACACACTTGGAACAAAATGGAAACCCTAATATCCTCTGATGGGCGTGAGCTTCCTTCTCCCTTCTCTTTGATTTTGTGGCAAAATCAACAAAGCTAGCACTTGGAGAAATCAACTAAGATGATAGGGAAACTACTTCAAGAGTTGGAATCATCACTTAAAGCTTTGATCTTGGAGATCTCTCTCAAAATTTTAAAGCTCAAATTCGTTCATTGTAAGTATATTCCGTAACTTATTTTGAATTAATGAACATCTTTACATGCTTATTAGATCCTTGGCATGTTCTAGGAACACTAACAATGGTATCAGAGCCAATTTTAAGCATGAAAATTTTAGGGTTCATGAGACTAAAATTTGGGGCTTTTATGTTTTGAATATGATTTCTTCAAATTGATGCTTTGAGCATGCTTAGATTATGTTAACTTAGAGTTGTGCATGATTAGATTTGAGAAAAATTGATTGGATCAAATTTTTATAATTCCTTAGTGTGGCCGAAACCTACTGCAGTGAACTGGGCAGTTTTTTTTATTTTTTTAACATGAAATGATGTGTTTAAATGCATGTTAAATGTTGATTTTTGGTTTGATTGGATTAGAATCAAAGTCAATAATGTTTATGTTATAATCAAAGAGCATGTTGAGCATGAAATGATGTATTTTGGATTCAATTTTGTGTTGAGTATGAAATGATAATTTTTGCTTCAATTTGTGTTAAGCATAAATTGATGGATTAAGCATGATTAATTAAGTTAATTGGTATTTTGGAAATATTGAGTTTAATTAATTAATCATGGCTAATACACTTTAATTAAAGTAATTGTGATATTTGGAATATTATAATTATGTTAATAAGCCTTTATTATGAATTGGGCTAAAAGTGTGTATTTGGGCTTAATGGGCTTGGTTTGACTAAGTTTGGTTTTGGACTTTTGGATTGTATCCAATTGGGCCCAAAACCAATTCCATAAAGTCCAAATACATCACTTGGCCCTTTAAAGAATTTAATTGGGCCTAATGGGCCTAAATTGATTTGTTGGCAATATGGTGATTCCTATTGGACCTTGGCATTTTGGGTTTGATCCATTATGGCCAAAGCCCATGCCTTAAGATTAATTAAAAGCCCATTGGACTTTAATTAAAATGACATTGGATGTTATTGGCCTTTGAGACCCATCAAGATTGGATTTGGAATCCAAGTCTTTAAGGCTTATAAGTAAGTGTAAATATTTAATTTGGAATTAAATTTGGAATTAGTATTGAATACAAATAAATTGGATTTAAAGTTGTAGTTCAATATAATTCAAGAATACTTACTTTGAGTATTATTCTTAAACGAGTTTGACTCAAGTAAATCAAATCGTTGTTTAACATTGGATGATCATTAATTCAAAGATTAATTAATTGGATTAGATTGATTGAAAAACATGATTTGTATGAATACATGAATGTGTTGTATGAATAATGTATATCGGATGGATATTAGAAGGGCGAGGGCAATTTTGGAAATTGTAATAAGTTCAGAATTATTAAATTGGACCTGCGTGTCCAGCCTTTTATCTCCTTATTCTTTGTATTTCTCTTCTCACCAATTCCCCTCAATTTTAATGAGGTTTCTTTATTGTATTCTGTAATTGGGTAGAAGTTAGAATAGTTCTAGCCGGGGAGAGGAAATGAAGTGATTTGTTCTAGGAACAATTTGTGACATATCCATCCGCATATCATTATTAATTTATTTATTTATACGCGCTTTATTATGTATTTAGAATGCATGTTTAAGGGTGTATGATGATGAGACCTTAACAAAGATAATAAATTGGTTGCCAATTTGCATGTGAAAAACCCTCAATAACATATTAAGTGTGTTTTCCTTCCGTTGAGTGATTCTTACTCAAGATCCAAAGTTGGCATTGGTTGGTTTGTTGGCCAAAGTCAAGACCTTTGTCAATTGCGGATGTGTTTGAATCATCAGAGTTTTGTTCCATATCAGTGTCTTGTCCAAGTCGTGATTTGTTGGCCAAAGTCAAGATCACTTCTTGTCCATCGACATTGATTACGAAGCTTTCCATGTCAATGGGTTCGCTTAACTGGGATCATTAAGTTTGTTGTGCCATAGCCAAGGCTTAGTTGATTCAGAGGAAAAAGGTTAGGTAATATATTCGATATATTGGCATATATAAGATATATGTTTCGGACTTGGATGTCTACCTCTTGGATCTAGGAATTGGATGGGATCCATTGATCTTAGAGATCTACCTAGTTAAGTATCATACAATTTTTTGGCCAAAGTCAAGATTGTGTGTTATTTAACGGGATCCTAGCCCACTAGGAAACTAGGTTTCCCGAGTACTCCACAGAGGGTTAGAGGCTCACCGAAAAATAGTGGGAGGCAAGTATTAGATTTGCAATATTCGTTTAGTTACTTGCCACACGCGCTCAATCAAATATCATTCGTCAAATAAATTATATATTAGTTGGACTAATATTATATGTTGTTTTAATTTAACAGTTGGACTGTATTCAAACTACTTCATTTATAATTGATTATATAATTAGATTATAGTAATCAATATATTTTGATTTTACCGATCATTTATAATGATTATATAATTGGATTATAGTAATCAATATATATTTGATTTTAACCAATAAAATTGTAATAAGTTATATAGTTAGACTATAGTAATCATTGCATTAGATTGTACCTGAAATCGTTGATTAAATAGTTGGACTATTAGAATCAAGATTAAATTGAAAGATTAATGTTTAAAACATTATCCTAGGAAAAATGTGTTCAAACGACTTTAATTTTCAAATTGGGAATAAATTTCAGGATAGTCCTGAAACTAAGAAGTTACTTTATTTGATAAAATAACATCTTAGGCCTAAGCCCGGAGTTAAGCAAATAGTAGAGCATGATCTTTGGAAGATTAATGTGATGATAACTTTAATGTTAATCCATTATGCTTGCCATAAAGACTCCTTAATTTCCTAATCAGAACTAAAGATTAGATCCTTAAAGTATGATGAAGAAATTGAAGGATCTTCATAGATCTATTCTTAGATCTTAGAAGTATTAAATTGTAATTAATAACTCTTGGAGAGTTAATGGCCATTCTCAAGAAGACAAAGCCAAAGTTTGCAATAAGGCAAGTAGCAAGGCGCATCTTACTTCAATATTCTAGAAGGCCAAGGCTTGGCCAAAGACTTCTGAATGTGAAAAGGGCAAAGGCAAAATCATATAATCTTCTAGGAAGATAAAGGACATATCCCAATATGTCTGCCTAAATTGTGGCAAACGGGGTCATTGAAGCATGACTGCCGTATGGACTAAGCAGACATAAAGGAATTGAAGACGAGCAAGGCTCTGACTTCAAATATGTTTGTCATAAATATGTTCACTACTAGTATTAAAATTGATTTTAAATACTTAGTGTGATACTAAATATGCATTGATGTGCAGAATCTGCTGTGAGCAGGATACTGACTTCAGATGAGATTAATCTGCGAATCGGAAACGGGACGACAGTCGCTGTTTCAACCGTAGATACCTAAGTTTAGGAACTACCATTTGGGTGTGTACTTAAATTAGGAAACTGTTATAATGTAACTAGTTTGACTAGAAACATTATCTTTATATCGAGTATAACTCGTTGCGAGTATACCTTTATATCTAGAACACTAAAGTGTTTTATTTTATAAGATGATATTGAGATAAACACATTAGATGTGAATAACAATGTTATATTTTGAATATAAATAAATCTCAAACATATAATATGACAAACAAATAGCTCAAACTGATTTGATCAGATAAGACTTATTTGTGGCAGTGTGTCTGGGACAGAATTAAACAAGACTCGTATATCCACACTTTTGAAGAGTGGATACTATGACGGATTTGATTCCACTCAAATAAAGTCTACGAATCTAGTTTATTAGGTAAAGTACCTAAAATACCTTTTACTTGGTGAAAGTGCAAGAACCACCGATCTGTTAGCCCTATTCATAGTGAAGCAAGTGGGCCCATGTCTAGCTAGGCTAGAGGCGGATATGAATGTTTCGTGACCTTACGGATGTGGCGTCGCGTTATGGTTATATGTTTCTTTTGAAAAACAAATCAGAAACTTTTAGAGTTTCGACACGAAATAGACGAACAGATCGGCTAAAGTATTAAAACATCACGGTTTGACCATGATGAAAATACTTAAGCAGTAAGTTTCTCATATACTTGAAAGTGTATAGTATTCTTTCAATGAGGACTCCTCCCGGAACACGTCAGTTTGACGGTGTGTCCGAACGGAGAAACCGAATTTTGTTGGACATGATAAGGTTAATCATGAGTCGCTTTGAGCTACCATTTTCCTTCAAAAGGGATAAGCATTAACAGTGCAATACTTATTTTGAATAAGGTTTCATAAAAATCTGTTTGACAGATTTCATATTAGATATAAACAGGAAAGAAACTGGGCTTTCTCACTCCTGATGATTTGGGAATGCTAGGCATACGTTTGGATGATACCAAAGTAGAACCCAAATTGGATAAGTGCCTAATGTAATTGGTTATCCTAAGGAAACCAAAGTATAGTACTTATACAACTCACTAGAGAACAATGTAATTTTTGCTCACCATGCGGTTTTCCTAAGAGGAATACCGATATGCAGTGGTAAGTGGTAGGATAGTAAAACTCGATGAAAAATCGGAGTTATACTGTTCAAGGCAACCAAGTCCTTAATGGAACACAAACAGTTCATCAAGGATGAAACTGTACCAGTAATCTTCGAATACACAAGAACCGCGTAGGTCGGAGAGAGTCAAAAAACAACCTGGGGTATGGTTTCTGATCTCACCTCATAAAGATGTCAATCTTATTGAGGAATACGAATTGACTACGTGTGAGGAATGATACAAGGTATCGACTCCCTATTATGGCAAAGTGCCATGAGTCCGAAATGGATTCCATGTATAACAACTATGTTTGGACACTAGTTGTTGCCACAAGGCATTTGGCCTATTGGTACTATATAAGTCTTCAAGGAAGACATA
Organism: Zanthoxylum bungeanum; assembly: GCA_019454045.1. Classification (NCBI taxonomy): domain Eukaryota; kingdom Viridiplantae; phylum Streptophyta; class Magnoliopsida; order Sapindales; family Rutaceae; genus Zanthoxylum; species Zanthoxylum bungeanum. Next base: position 36,462 of record SKCR01050353.1, read on the forward strand.
CATGGAAGGCAACATACCACGTACTAAGCTAGGCTTGTAGCGGAAAGGTATCATTATCAACATTGTGTTGATTACAACGAAATCTTTTACTGTTGCCACATTAAATCCATTTGGATAATGTTTGCTGATGCTGCATGTTTCATTCATGAAATATGGCAGCTGAACGTCAAATCATTTTCCTTAAATGGAAACCTCTTTGGAGGATGTTTATAACATCCTGACGGTTTTGTCGTACCAAAACTAGCAAACAGGTTTGCAGGTTATTCGATCCATGTATGGATTGAAGTAAGCATTGGGTTATTGGAACTATGTTTGATGTAATCATAATGGTGTATGATTTGATTCAAAACGAATATGATTCTTGTGTATATAAGGAGGTTAGTGGGAGCGCACTGATAATGATGTCCTAAATAATGGTGATATGTCATTTCTTGGAAATGATATATTCCCATATTACAATCGGTGAAAAAGCTTGGCTTTCATTAAAATTCTCCATAGAATTATTGGAGAGTAACAACCTTTATTCTAGGAATAAAGATCTACTGAGTTAGATCTATAGGTTGTTGACACTCTGCGAGAACTCGTACATTGAAAAATATACACAAACTGGTGTCTCATATGCTTTGAGCATATGGATTCACAAACAGGTCAATCCAAGTGATAGTCACTGGATTGATATTAAGAACATCTGTTAGTGTCTTATAGAACTAAGGATGATGTCTTAATCTATGGAGAAGGAGAACTTGAAGTGACTGGGATCACAGCGGCAAGTTCCCTAACCGATTAAAATGACTTTAAGTCGCTAAACGGTATTATACAGTTTGAATAACGGTACAGTAAGCTGTAAATCTTCCAGCAAGATACTGTTACCGAATAAACAACAAATGCGGGTTATTGCTGCGGCTGAGGCAGCAATTGAAGCCATTTGGGTCGATGATAAATCTAATTAGATTAGATATAGTTCTGTTAGCAGCTGAGCTAGGCGTCAGCACAAGCTAAAGAATTAATGGACTCATCAACGATCTAGATATATACTTCAACTATTCATCTGATCCATTCATCGTGGCGATGTGATGATCGAAAAAATCACATCAGACGATGATTACGCAAATCCACTAAAGAAAGCCTTTCCTCAGCAATTTTGAGCGAACCGTACATAGTTCGGGTGTAAGACACTCGAGTGACTGGCTATAGGCCAAGTGGGAGATTGTTGGACAGTTATGACCCATAGCGTCACTATTTGTATAAATCATGGTGTTGTTGTACAAATTAACTATGTGACAAAGGAGATTGCTCTCTTATCATTTGTGATTAGATCACCTAGATATATATCTGCTAGATATATTGAGAATCGTAGTGTATTGGGTGTGATGTCAAGACGGAAGTATCACTACAGTCATAGTGGAGATGATGTCACGTAGGATACGGTACTAGTGCTCTTAAGTACTACAGTCATCGGGATATTATGACTAGGTCATGTATATCCGATTATAGAGACTAGTTACCAGACATCCGACATGTGCTTCTTACGGGGCAGACACAGTTCCAGTCTCAGGCCTAGCACGTGACATTCGATATTGGATCGCAATACGTCAGTGCTACGTATACTACGTCTGACATAGATTATATATTCGAGTAAGAATTTCTGGAGAATTGGGTAGGCACAGTGCTTTGCTAGAAGCCAACCATGTCTTGTAAAATCGGTAGCACGTAGTACGAGGTACGCACGTATTCGGATAATCCGATGACCGTATTTACTGCCAACCTATCCAGGGATCTCTTGAGTCGCTTCCCAAAGATACACCGATGACAATTGATTCGAATTAGAATTAATCTGGGATTAATTAAGAGAGAGAAATTAATCTGGGATTAATTAAGAGAGAGAAAATAATCTAGGATTAATTGAGGTATTATTTAATCTGGGATTACATGTGTTCGGAAGAGAGAGAACACGATTAATTGGAATTAATTGGTAGAATAAATTTAATAGTTAAATTTGATTTTTCTATTTAATTTATTCGTATGGGCTAAAATTAATATATCAGATATATTAATATGAATTGGATTTCTTTACGAAATTAAAGTCGGACCTTAATACGAATGAACGAAATATAATTTAGAATTAATTCATAAACGACGTTGTAATATATTTGCGAGGCATCGTTATTTAATTAATTAGATTTAATTATTTAGCGATGAAAATTCATTTAATCGGATTAAACGGATCCGAGCGCGCGGCAAATGTTCGTAGAGACATTTGAATTTTGAATTCAAATGTGGGGCCCATTTTAAATGTGGTAGTGGGAGAGTGGTTGGTATTTATGCCATACCATCCACTTTCCAACCACCTTGGAATGGTTTTGGCAAAACCATTTACCCAACCACCTTGTTTAGGTGAAAAGGGTAAATTGGCTTTTACCAAAACCCTTCTCTCTCTCTCATTTGGGTATGCTTCACACAAAAAAAACACACTTGGAATAAAATGGAAACCCTAATATCCTCTAAATGGGCGTGAGCTTCTTCTCCCTTCTCTTTGATTTTGTGGCAAAATCAACAAAGCTAGCACTTGGAGAAATCAACTAAGGTGATAGGGAAACTACTTCAAGAGTTGGAATCATAACTTAAAGCTTGGATCTTGGAGATCTCTTCTCAAAATTTTAAAGCTCAAATCTGTTCATTGTAAGTATATTCCGCAACTTATTTTGAATTAATGAACACTTTACATGCTTATTAGATCCTTGGCATGTTCTAGGAACACTAACA
>SKCR01050354.1:0-39217 GCA_019454045.1 Zanthoxylum bungeanum
AGATTCATTAGTCGAAATGAGAAAGTGAAAGTTTGTAGGGAACTGTTTTCTTCTAAATTTATTGTAGCCATTCCTTAGACCTGGTGAAAGTCAATGGAGCCACAATAGACTGGACATGATGAGAGACCAAGAGGCTACGGACGAATGGTCCCGATAAAGGTCCATGAGGGTCTTCACTCCTCACTCTACAAGACTCGATAAGTTCCATGAGACTACAGTCAACTAGACCAGATGAAGATCCAATGGGATCTACGGTCGACTGGACCTAATGAAGGTCCCAGAGGGTATTTCATTCAACAAGACCTTATGAAGGTATGTGAGACCATGATTGACTGGACCTGATAAAGGTCCAGGTGAGTCTCTACTCTACAAGACTTGATGAAGGTACGTGAGAATTATCATTCTACTAGTCATAATGAATGATTTCCTATGTAGTCTAGAGTTAATGGTATCCATACATTTCATATTGAGAATAGATGAAAAACATTTCATGTCGACTGGGTAAGTTGACAAACCTCTTACGTAGTCTGGAAGGAAAAAAAACTTCTCATGTAGACTGGAGAGAATTGCTCATTTGAACTCCTGCATTTCCTTTTGCATGGAAGAGATGACATGATCGGTCGATTGGAGTAATATGGTGGCTATTCTAGTGATTAAGTGGATGGTCGATTGATGGTGGATTTTCAATTGCCATATTGTTGAATGCTCATAAGAGGTAGGATTAGATGATAAGATCGTTAAGGTGACTCGTAGCCTCGCGTGTTTGGGAGCTTGAAGAATTATGCTCCAATCACTTTTGGAGATTAGGACTGGGGCTTTGCATGACTCGATTTTCCTCTTCTAAGGTACGTAATCGTTCTTGGAGTATGGCCAACTGCGTGGTCATAGGATCTGGTGTTTGATCACTGCCAGAAGCCATGATTGGGTGTGTTTCAGGAACTGTAGACTGAGAGATTTTTTCCTGCTATGAAACGCTAAGGCCCCACGGTGGCCGCCAAATTATGGATATTAGATTTCGACTGAGGTCCACAATCGAGAATTTGTCCTGCAAGACAAATGTAGAGTGAGCGGGAGTAGACTGCCCACCAATGTGGTGGGTGCTGGGGGCACTCCGATGCTCAAGTCAGTAGTATGAAATGAGCTGTAAATGAGTAAAATGTGAAAGCAAGGTTTGTTGTTACCTTGACCTCTTTGGGTGGCCGTGATTACGGTGACAAGTGTTTAAAGGAATGGAGAGCTCAGAGGGCTTGTGTCAGAGAACGCAAGCTTGTCTAAGAGAGGTCAAGCTCCCCCCTGTATGCTGAGTTACATATCATTTTATAGATTGAAGGAATCATCATTGTAGCTGTCAGATGAGCTGTATATGAGACCCACAACGTGCTGTGATTTCTGGCAATGGGGCCTCTCCCATGCTTATTATTTCTGCTTTCGGTGGGAGGATAATTTACATGTGGAAATATATTCTTTGTTGGGGAAAAGAGAGAAACGATTGGTGAATAATTAAAGGGGTTTGTCCTTTTGTTTTTGTAAATGGTTTAAAGTTTAATGGGCTGGGTTATCGCTTTGGGCCTCACCTGGTGTTGAGTTTGAAGTGAAATGACAGTTTTACCCTTGGCCCAAATTTGGCCCATACAATTATAGAATTATACTTCTGATCCACTGCATTTCATATTACTAGAATATATTTTCTGACTTTACTTATGGTTGCTTACTTCTAGAATAGGTTCTAGAAAGACAGTGGACTTAGATATTGGTAGATTAGTTTAAACCATCGGGAACTGTTGTTCTGATTTCCTTGAAATTCAAGATGGTTTGTGACTTTGTTTCTAAGTCACGATTAGGTAATCTAAATAGATATCTTTTTATGTTATAATAGTCTTGAAAGAATAGTTTCTTATGCAGTAAGAATTGGCACGAATCAGTTCATGTCTCGAGATTCTTGACTGACATTAAGAAAATCCCTTTAGTATTTGTTTATCTTTTAATGATGTTTCTTGGCTTTTAGTGACTTTTAGAAGTCACGTGTCTGACACAGATTGCTAATCAATCATTTGCAATTGTTGTGAATAATTGAACGCAAATTATAAAGCTAAAGAAATGAGATATGTATAGTTGTGTATAGAGAATATTGATTCTCACAATACTACGACTATAGGTGTTTGATACTAGATCTCCCGTCTTGTTAATTAAAATAATATTTTATGACTGTTTTGAACTTTTGATATTTGATATCAGAACTTGTGACTATTGGATAGTTATTTGTTCTGTATAAACAGTTGTTACATATTTTAATATGACTAATAGTGTCATTGTTGAAAGATGAACATTACGAAAAATATTCGGTAAAGTAAATAACTTAGAACTGTGCTTTATGAGATTTTATCATAAAAACATTAGATGTTTATTCCTTATGGTAAAGGATGGTCTGATACAAGTTCACACCATAGATTTTATCATAAAAACATTAGATGTTTATTCCTTATAGTAAAGGATGGTCTGATACGAGTTCACACCATAGATTTTATCATAAAAACATTAGATGTTTATTCCTTATGGTAAAGGATGGTCTGATACGAGTTCACACCAAATATCCTTATCCATTTAATGAATATTGTATTCAGGAATGTGATTAAATCTTATTTAACCAATGATTGTCATTGGACCATAAGATTTATTAAACTAATACATTAGATGTATGTGGTTTAATGAATTAATAATTATCTTATATAGTTTTATATACTTAATAACTTAGTTAATGAATTGTCATAACTTGGTTACATGTTTCTAAAAGAAAATATATTGAACGTCTTGAATGGTTTGAGAACTTTCGATATGTTTTCTGATGAAACGTGGATAGAATATTTTGAATGGTTCAAAGATATTCTATTTGAAGTATTGAAAACTATATCTTTAAAATTCATTGTGAATCTTTGAATTGTTCGAAGATGTTTGATATGATCAAATGCATGAATTTATGGCAATTAGTTATAAAGTTATTTAATGAATATGATTCTTACTCAATATTAAACTTCCGCGATTCCATTTTGATGGAATTGGTCAGTGGGAGTTATTGAATCTTATATTGTTTGATTCGTTGATATTGAGTGTTACCGAATTAGTTTCAATACTCTTGGGGTTATGCTCCAGTAACACTAATTCATCTCTTTAATTAAGGTTCCATTAGTTTCTACAATTATGTATATGATATGTATAATAGAAAATTCGAATCTTGAAAAGTTTGAGATTTGAAACTTTCTTTTATATAATTGTTAAATAATAAAAAGTACTTGCGCCTCGGAGGTATAAGTAAAGTTTATCATTTATTCTATTTAATATAATATCGTATTCTATTTAATGGAATATATTTTCTACGATCCCGAGTGATAAAATTATTTTATTACTTAATGTGTAACATTGGATGTTCACGTTTGCAGAAAAGACTTGACTTATTGAAGTCAAATTTGAGAATGATAAACTGTAATGGAACTACATAATTAATTAGATTAAATGACCCTACGTCATCTTCCATATAAGTTCAATAGGATGTCAGAATCATTTACAAAGTATTTGATACTTAATGATTCTGTTGTTTTCTTATCGAAGAAAATTATCCTATAACTTATAGTGGGAGCGATATGTGATATCGATTTCGGCAGTTAGCATTGAACCATAGATCTAAGATTGTTCATAGCTTACTACGATCAAGTTTTGAACTTGATTAGGCTTTCTTTATGAATAGTTCATAAAAATGTGCAAATTTTTTGCGCAACAAAAGCAAAGTGAGCTTGATAAAGGTTTGACCTTTATAGTATGACAATGAGAAAGGTTATCCTCAGTCGTCTATTGTAGATTCTAAGAATACTTTTCTCTAGTCGCACTAATTAAACAATTAAAAATATGTTGTTAATGTCGATATTAAACTATATTTTCGCTAAAGAATGCAAAGTGGCGTTCTTGAATGGTTTCTTCGAATGAGAAATCCATTGTGGTTTCTTTGTTTGAAGAAGTTCATTCTAGAATGACCCTAGAGTTTGTATTCTGCTAAGATCACAGTTTGATATACTAGCTTATGGAGCCTATTGTAGACTCAGATAAGCTTCCCAGAAATCTATGTTCTCTGATTTTGATACAGTCAGATTGTCTGATTTTATCAAAGCATAGAGAATACATATATGACAGTAGGGTCAGTGGAAGCGTACAAATTTCTTTCTAAGATTATATATCCTAACGACATTATCATTATTAAAGTAATAATGAGATGTTTGTAAAGTAAAACGTTTACTTAAGTCTTATTTTCTCCATGTAAGCAGTGGGAGGAGTCTCTGTTATATTTGATATAAAGTTATATATATTATATAAAACTAAGAGACTTGTGAGATACTCCCATTAATCGCATATTAGATACGAACTAGTAAAGGACACGGTAAGACTATCTGTATGACAGTTAGTATAACTGTTTGACAGTTAACTTGTCTTATATATATATATATATAGTATTCATCTTTCGTAAACAATGATTCCTTTGTCGAAAGATAGACTGATTAGAATGTCTAGTCAATCTTATGCATCATAAGATGATGGCGTAATGAATACTATATTATATGCGATTATAGATATCAATTTAATCGTAATTATTATGAGTTATTTTGATATATTATAGACCATAAGATGGATCTTGAAACATGTTCTTTGTGATATTTGAGATATTAAGAACGAGTTTCTAATTCATGGAGAATTTAGTCTGCAACCATAAGGTTAGATCAGTTTTGATCCTAATTATGACATTAGATGGTCTATGTCATATAAAATCAGAAAAGATGTTGTGAGAGTGTCACAGATGATTCTAATAAACTAGTGGAATCAGTTGCAACTTATGAAGTATTGGCTTATGAAGTTGCATAGTGACCTCATAGATTAGAAGTTTTCATATTAGTGTAGTGCTTGCGGTTGTCTCATAGTATTTGGATTTGATCGCTAAATACATAGACAACTCGGTAGCTATAACACAATAATGATATATCGTCTGAGTCATATTGATGTAGAATTTGGATTCTGCAAAATATGAATGATGCTGGCTAAGGAAAACGGTTGGGTTTGTTGGACAGACTCGATTTGTTAAGCGGACTTACTTGTTGTTGCCTACCTTTTGAGTGCAAGGTGCATACTTAAGGGCCACGGTATGTGATACATATTGAGCTGTGTATATGATACTAAGGATTGGCACTAGAGTAAGTAAGAGAAATTGTTAGGGTTGGTGCTCAGAGTGCCAATCCGGATCGTATTTATGTCCGATTCAAAAAAATGAGCAATTATATTTTCCATAATATTACTAATTTAATGGTAGCACCTTTGTCTTTTATACACTTATATGATCTAATTATAATTAGATATCTGATTATGATTAAATCGAAACTAAATCTGGTTTAGTGATACGTGTATATTTACAACGTAGTTTGTAATTGACATTGAGAAGTGCACTATAAGATGTATATCCTTAAATAAAGTTCCTAGTTAAGATTTGCTAACACGGGTCAGTTAGCAAAATCCGTTGAGACCAATACATGTCGTATATCGTGACTTGGTACGATGGTTTATCCCAATGAACCATGAGTCTCGGGAGACTCGTATAGACATGTAGGTGTTTATTTGATAAGACATTGAATGACTCACTAAAGATTTCCTAATAGATGGTACACCAACGTCAATATGAATCTTCTCAAGTTGAGCAAGCATAGTGGTCATTCGGCTTGAGATACCACAGTGGGATATATGAGTTATCCTCCACACTTTAATGGCAGTCACGTCACCGATCTATTTAGATCAGACCTCCGCCTGTTCGTTGGGTGTGGACTGATGCTCATGATATCCAGTGCGTATCAAGATAGGATCCGTCAGTCATGTGTACAGGGCATAGGCATCCTCACGTGTTTACGATCTAGTAAATCCATGGCCGTGGTATAACTTCGGAAGGCAGTTCCGAGTGTTATTTAGAGATCATGAATTAAAAGTCGACTGTATTATACCGAACAGATTTGACGTTTTCATCTATATCCCAAGTATAATACGGATAGCCTATGATGGATGGATTATATGTATGCAATGACCTTGACTTGCATAGTTTAGCGAGATTATCTGCGGTCGTCATAATCCATGAGTGGGTGGATTATGGACACGAAATTAGATTTCATGACGGATAAACCTGAACTTAGATAGTCCCACAATATGAACTGTACTCGTTGAGCACTTGGACAACTCGATATGAATAATACGGATTATTCATAATTATTCATCAGATTAAGTGAGTTAATTTGAATCGTTTAATTGGTTAAACGAAAACACATGCATTATGGGATTTTGGCCAATCGTAATTATTATGTATTTGTATTTGATACAAAATACGATTAGATACACATTAATTATTCGTCAAATGAGATTTTGACACATGCCATAAATATATGTATTTATTATTTATTGTAAATAAAAATACATATATAATAATAATTATATTAATTGATTATTTAGATATTTAATTGTTAAATATTTGAATTATTAATTAATAAACTTTTTCCATAAATGTTATGGAATTTGTCCAATTATTATTGGTTGATGTGGCATGATTTAATTATACTTTGGTTGTGCTAATTTGATCGGCTAACATAAAGTGTAATTATTATTTAATTTGATTAAAATAGAAAAAAGACCAAATTGCCCTTATTTCATGATAAAGTCGGTCATACACATTTTTTTTAAAAAAAAAATTCTCTCTTGTTCATTCACCAAAGCCGAGAGCTTTAAGTAAGAAATTGGTTTCATGGTGACTTGATAATTCAAGTTGAGAATTGAAGGAAAATCAAGAAAAAAGTTTGGGATTTCAAGAGATTAAAAGGTAATCTACTAAACCCTAAGCTTAGAAATTTGATTTCTTATTTCTTGATGATTTATAAATGTTTTAGGGTTCCTTCAAATTCTGAAAATTAGGGCTTTAGGTTGTGGATGATGAATTGGAAGCTTGTGATGCATATATGAAGTGATTTGGACAATATTAGTGTAATAATTGTTCTAATTGATCAATTGTTAATGAGTTGCTATTCTATAATGTTATGACCACTCTTGTGACACCTATAATTGTTCTTGGGTTGTTCATATGTGATGACTTTGGTTGGTGTTATGATTAATTAGATTAATCTTGAAAATTGAGATTTAAAACATGAAATTTAGAATTTTTGGTTTCAGAATCATAATCTGTAAAATTGGAAATTTTGTGATGAATTTGATGTCATATGAACGTAATAGATGTGTTTTGGGAGTTGGAACAATTTCCGGAAAGTCTTTCGGAGTTGAAATAAGTGAAAATGGCCAAAAACGGTGTTACCGGGTGGATTTTGAGCCAACCGGGTGATGACTATCCAAAAAGTGAATCTGTCACTATTTGGGCAGCCCATGAGCTGCAGTGACACTATTGGGGCTGACCTGGGCAGTCCCCATAAGTGTCGGGTGGTCGGTTCAGTCGAAAACATGTTTTGCGTCATTTTGCGGAAAAATAGTTTTCGTAAAAGTTTCACGAAGTTTCAACCTTATTTATGTCAATATTTGATATTGAATAAATAGGTTTAGGTGAAATATGAATAAATTATTCATATTAGATATTGAATAATTTATTCGGTAATTTGAAAAAGTTTTAAATTATGATTTCGCCAGAACTGTGCTTCCGCTGCGCCCATCGCCCCAAAACCCCAACAATTCTTTCCTTGTTGAAGCATTTCATGTAGCTTCGTAAGGATTCTCCTTTTTACTGCTGGATGGAGTTTAGGTCGTCCTTGGTTTTCTCAAACTTGTAAGAGCTTGCGAAGTGTTCTAAGAAATTTTTTGCCAACTCTTGGTATGATTCAATATAACGATATGAGAGATTGATGACCCAAATGAGGGTCGTGCCTACTAGCATCTCTCCAAATCATTTGCACATTTCAACCTCCCATTGGTGTGATGCTAGGGCCATATACATCATATTATGCTTGTTGTAGACTACATGTTCATTTGGGTTCATGGATCCATTGTATAGCCTCATGTCTGGGTGTCTAAACTTCTTTGGAAGCTCTACTAAAGTGATGGCTTCTAAGAAAGGACTATCGAAAATTATCCCAGTCCTACTTTTCCTCACTAGTAGCCACCACCCATATAGGCTGGAGAGAATCGCCTCTTTGAACTCTTCCATCTCTTTACGTATGGTGGAGGTGACTTGTTATGTTAGGTCCATTGGAAAGAAATTGTTTATCGTTTAGCGACTCTAAAGGTGGTTGTTCGGTGGTTTTTTATCACCAGCCATGTCGTCGAATGCCCCTAAGAGGTCGATTGGAATGGTAGGTCTGCTAGGGTGATCTTGTGTACCTCGCTATTGAGAAGTCGAAGCCATGTGCTCCAATTGCTTTTGGAGGCTGGCGTTGATATCTCAGATTACGAGATTTTCATCCTCTAACATTCGCATATTTTCTTGAATGTCAGCCAATTGGACAGACACAGAGTCTGGGGGTGTTCTTGTTGCCGTAAGCCATATATGTTGTGGGGATCGTAGGCTCTTTACTTGTTATGAATCATCGGGGCCCCGCGGTGGGTGTCAAATTATAGACGCAGAATTTCACCTTCAGGCCTACAATCGAGAATTTGCATAATGGGGCACCTGCAATCCTGTAAAACAAAGGCAAACAGAGCATAGAACAGCTACCCACCGGTGTGGTTGACACCTTAGGCACTCACACTCGAGTTGCCTAGTTTCTTCTCTCTCATTGGCTCATCACCATCATTGACATGAGCGTCAAAGTGCCTAGGGTGTCCACCATACTAGTGGATAGCTACTCTACGCTCCGTTTACCTTTGTTTTGTAGGATCCCATGGGCCTCATTATACAAATTCTTGATTGTAGGCCGAAGATAAAATTCCTAGTCTATGTATATTACATAAGAAAAAAAACAATACATTGAAAGGAAAACATTTTTAAATGCATTAATGTAATATCCCAAGTTTTTCAGAACAGTATTAGAAGGTTTTTGAATTAATGTTAAGAATTTAGAACGGGATGTTATTCGAAAATAAGAGTTTATGTGTTGGAAAATAGATTAGAATATTTTAAAGTGAAGCTTTGTCGCGTTGGAAAATGCGCGGTTATGAGAATCGATTACGCGATATCTGTGTATATCGCTATACGCTTAAAAGTTTCATGTTTTGGCTATAAAAATAGTAAAAAAAAACTCTGATTGAGCTGATTCTTGAACCATTGAACTCGTTTTTCCGAGACAAATAATTTTTCTGTTGAACACTTTTCGAAAATTTGCATCAGAAGGGCTTCAAACATATAAATATTCATAAAAGCCCAATAACAGAGACCTGATTACAATTTCGCGGGGGTCAAATTATAATTTTCAGAAACTTTCTTATAAATATCCCATAGTTTCTTCCAATTGTGAAAATTACAAAATATATCAAAACACCTCACACGACCCCTCAATTCCCAAACACGATTTGGATGAGCCATGTTCGTGCCGACGGCCTGCCGGCCGGCGTGACTGGCAAGAGGGGTGCGTCAGCCACCATCCACCTTGTGGTGGCCGGCGGTAGCCCCGTATTACCGTTGAATGATGAGAAAGGAGAGAGACACGCGCGAAAGTGGGTTTGTCGATCCTGGCTCCTCGCTTCATTTCACGGCCCAAGCCACCCGCCAAATCGAATCTCTCGAAGAGTACTACAAGGTGGCGATGACGGTTGCATGTGAATCGAGGAAAAAACTAGTGATGAATAGTGACTCATGAATGAACAGTAGCTTCGATTGAAATTTCGCCAAATCGAAGCTCTCGAAGAGTACTACAAGTTGGTGGGATCGTTTGGAATCCATATATGCCCTCGAAATCTCGGTAAGACCTCCCAAGAAAAAGTTGTTTATTTCAAGTTTATCGTCAAATATTCGGATGTTTCCAGTAGCTTTGTAAAATAACGTAATTATATGACTTGAATTATTTGAGAGTATATTGAATATGTGCATTTGGTAGAATCAGAATGAAAACAGAATAAATTGGATCGATCCGATAGATTATGTAAGTTTCTAGTAAAAGTGAATTTTTGTGTATAATGATGTGTTTTGATTGTAATGATAGTATGAGTTATATATGATATTATGAATATGCTTGGATAAATCCAGGTAGGTTCGGAGGGTTCAAGACTCTTCTGTAGCGTTTTCGGAAGAATTTAAAAAAATACGTAGACCGAGGATTTAAGTTAACAGATGCATAAATTAGTTTGTAATGGTATTTTAAGAGTAATGGAACTGAAAATATTATAATCGGACTTGATATGGTTGTCCTGGAAAGATCTAGAATTTTATCATAGTTAAGTCGAGAATACTGTAAGTCACGATTCTAACGACATTTCACTATTTGTGTTTGACAGATTTGACTACGACCTAGAAAACTCACGAAGTCAGGTAAGTAACCCATGCGACGGAAGCTTAAATTTTTTATTTTTGTTTAATTGTATATGGAGGTTATTGATTTGTTTAGGATAAAACGAGGATAGTTAAGAGGTAGTTTGAGAACAAACTTCAAAACTATGATTAGTTAAGTAAATCAACCATCGCAGGTATGGATTTTGTTATTGCTATGATATGAAGTGAAATATTTGATGAGTTCAATTTCTAATATGCATGTGTTAAGTACGTAAGTGTGCGAACCTGTAATGATATGTATATGTATAAACATATGTATAAGTATATGAACGTGTATTTGTATATGTATGAGATGATATGATATGTATGATTTGCGTATAACAGAACGATAAAGGGAATAACTTATGACTTTAGAGTCTATATTAGCATATATATGGGTGTTTATTTTTATGGATAAGTTTGTTATTGACTCGAACATATAATTGTCGGTATAAAGGATGGATTGGATAATTATGATAAGAAATTGGTATAAGCTAACTTCTTCCTGAATGGATAAGTATAATTGATAAGTTTTTGTATCAGAGGTTACTATATGGAAAATCTGAAAGTAAGGGTGTTTGAGTGGTAATGAAATATATGAGGACGATTTTAGCATTTGAGTTCATAGTAATTTATATTCATATGTTTGAAATATATGTATGTAAATGAGTATTTGGATGAAGATTCAGATGTGTTTGTCATGTATGTGCTTGTGTATAAGAATTTGTGCGATGAGTTTGTGTTCGGTGGTATGTGTGCATGTGTGTATTTTTAATTAGTTGATGTTCTCGTGATGTAGTAATTGAGCTGGTTAGGGATCCGTTAGGACGACATTCATCTCATACCTATTCTAAAATATATAATGAGTCATATACGAGCATTATTTGTAAGTCAGCGTTTATGTATGTGTTGTTTGAGTTATGTGTTCTCATATATATTGGCGGTTATGTATGCTTCATTCTCGGTTGCTCGATGATTGTATGTATGTTTGAGTTTATGTGTGTGTATGATAGATTCTGTATTATGTATGAACTGTGTATGTTCACGTGGAATGAATGAATGATTTGAAAACCTGTATGAGTATAAGATGTTGTAAAGTGTATTTACTAAATTGTTATCGTATGTACGTCTATGTGTAAGAATTCTAAAATTATATTGGCATGAATATAATAGAAGTGAGTTATGATATGTATGAATGTCTATGAATAACGCATGTAAGTTATTGTAAGTTAGCGGAATTGGAGAAAGTTTATTTTGGTATTGAAGTAAGTTTGTTTTGGTATTAAATATAGTTTGTAACCTAATAGAAGAAAGTTTGTTTGATTTACCGATTTGATGATATTTCAAATACGTTTACTCGTGACAAAGTATAAAATAGTTTCAATGTTATATGACGTACTTTTTGATTTCGAATCCATACTTTGTGTGCTTGAAAGGTTGGCCATTATATTGACAACATGTTAATATGTAAATATGAAAATTGGACATGGGTAAAGTATAAAGTATAATAGAAAACTGATAATTCTAAACTCGTAATAACCTGATAATTCTGAAAAAATCTACTGTGATGGACTTGTATGTTCTATTTGTAGTACTAGCATGGTTACTTAATGAGTTTTATAACTCACACCAAACCAGTTTGCTAGTTTTGCATGCTAGCTTCTAGATTGGTCAACCATGAAAGCTTTGGAAGTCATGCTTGAGACACGGATCACCCTAGTGATAGTCACCCTCGCAAGTGTTGAGCACGTTGAGCACGTTGTTTGTATATATTAGGTAAATATTTTGATTGCTTATGATGTTGTGGTCATATATCCTTTGAGTATTGATAGACGCTATGGGCACGAAGCCCTTAGATGTTGATTTTGTTGTGTTTTGTGTGAACCTGATGTCATTTTGTTAGTTTGATGTTTTTCTTAGATTATTTTTTAATGTTGGACTGTGATCCAGGTTATCCTGTTCTAAGATACATCATGACCGATTTTCTGTAAATTTGGAGGCTTATGGAGATGGGTGTTATAGTTGTGATATCGAAATAAAGGTTTAGGTGTCGGTGACTACAGCTACAAGGTATCTGATCGTCTGAGTAAGTTTTCTGTTACGTATAGATCATTTAGCTCTCATGTTTGTAACTTGATTTGATTTCTGGTATATGGTATGATGTGCAATGATTTTGATAATTCGGATTATCGGTATATGTTTGTATGTTATGAATATATGTATGTATATCTATATATATATACTAAGTTAAAAGTATGTCGTTTATATGGAAATATGAATACGTATATGATGTGAATTCAATGTGTTTTGAGGTACGAGAAATTCTATGATGTTGATAGTCTGAATTGTGAACGGATATTTTGATTTATGTTTTGAAAACTTGGTATTTGATTTTTGGCATAAAATTATTTTGAAAAGAAAAAAGAAATGAAAGAAAAAATAAAGAAAGAAAGATTTCAGATATTTTGATTTGATTATAAAGGATAAAGAAAATATTTCCGCCTCGACGCTTGATTCACGTTTTCATGTTTTGAGATTTATCGATATGTTTCCATCGAGGTGATTGACAATATGTTTCCGTCTCGACGCTCAAAAATGATTTTGAAATTTTAAAACACTAAAACTTTGTTTCTGTTGAGACGCTCAAAAATCTGTTACTGTCATGGTGCTGGATGATTTTATGTTTTTGACCCTCCGTGGTGCTTGTATATATTTCATTCCGGCTTGGACATGGCGCTTGTATTGGGGTCCAGACCATCGAAAAATAGGTGGTCCATTATATTGTCAACATGGTTCATACACTGTCCAATCAGTGCGGGCGACTCGAATAATGGACGCTCTATATGTATTTTGAAAAGTTTGTATCAAAGATTTATTTTGGATTCAAACATATTTAATATTTTGGGGGGAAAGAATGATTTCAAAAAGATTATGTTTTGATTTTGATACATTTCGATATCGTTTATGGTATTATATGATATGATATGTTTCCCTCACGACGTTTGTACATGGTTTTTACGGTTTTATAATTTGATATGATATGTTTCCGCTGTGGCGCTTGTATAGGGGTTTGTCCAAATGGAGTAGACTGACCCATTATCCACTGTCGACAGGAGATCATTTCGTTCATTTTCTAATCTGTGCGCGCGATTTGGGCATTGGGCGCTCATTATGTTTAGTCCAGTTGTGTTTTTTCAAATGTTTTTTCGAGATGTTTTTTATTTGAAAGAGATTGTTGTACGTTTTCCATTTTAATGATGACAGAGATTGACAGATTTTAGACTATCAACATCATAAAAGCATGTATGATTATATGTCACTTCTGGTTATGACAATGGATGTATTTGTTGATATAAAAGATTATGTTCGTTATAAGAGTTCGTATGTAAGTTTATAGTTAGTCACAGATCTTTTGAGTATTGTGATAGTTATGTATGCTTTGTTGTCAGCTATACAATGTTGTATATGCGATTGGATATGTACGTATGTAAACTTTGATATTGATATCATTTACATATATGATATGGAATGACATGACTTGAAATGATTGAATTCATTTTTAGATTGTGGACGAAATGGATAGTATGAATTTCGTATTAAGTTTCTGTTTTGATATTGTATTTGATTCTAAGTGAAGAACTTGTGTTATGTTCCTCGTTTCCGATTATGCATGTGATTGACTGAATAAAATTCGTGTTTGACTTCTGATACTGGGATGGATGAACTTGAAACGGTTTGAGTGTGTTCCTATGAATGAGTGTGAATTAAGATGATAAGTTTGATGTGTTTTTTATATGAAATATTTGTTTCGATGTGTTTTGTTTTGAAATAGCATGAGTTGTAATGATGTATGAAATACGTGACTTTTGAAAATATGTAAAGTGAGAGGATTCCCGAATACGGATAAGATTGTAACGTACGTGTGTTCGATTCTGAATGATTGGACGTAAGGATAGAGAAATTTCGAGGATGAAATTTTTATAAGAGGGAGGATGTAATATCCTAAATTTTCCAAAACAATGTTTGAAGGTTTCCGAATTAAAGTTAAGAATTTGGAATGGAATTCTATTAAAAAATAAGAGTTTATATGTTGAAAAATAGATCGGAACGTTTTAAAGTAAAGCTTTGTCACATTGGAAAACGCACGGTTTCGAGAACCGGTTAAGTGATTTCTGTGTATATCGTTATACGCATAAAAGTTTCTTATTTCAGCTATAAAAAATACAAAAAAAAAAAACTCTGATTGAGTTGATTCGTGAATCATTAGACTCGATTTTCTGCGACAAACAATTTTCATGTTGAACACTTTTCGAAATTTGCATCATAAGGGCTTCAAAAATATGAATTTCCATGAAAGCCCAATGGTAGAACCTGATTGCAATTTCGCGGGGGTAAGATTGTAATTTTCAGAACCTTTTTTATAAATACCCTATTGTTTCTTCTACTTGCGAAAATTTCAGAGCATATCAAAACACCTCAGACGACCAACCTCATCCCCAAACACGATTTGGACGAGCCATGGTCGCGCCGGTGGCCTGCCGGTCATCGCCGGCCGGCGCAACCGGCCATAGATGTACACCGGCCACTCCTCCACCATGTGGTGGCCGGCAGCAGCCCCAGATTGCCGTCGAATGATGATAAATGAGGGAGACATGCACATAAGTTGGTATGTTTATCCCGACTCCTGGCTTCGCTTCACGGCTCGAGCCACCCGTCAAATCGAATCCCTCAAGGAGTACTACAAGTTTGCGGTGATGGATTTTCCATTTCGTACATGGTTGAATATGAATTGAGGAAGAAATTGACTGTAAATAGTGACTAATGATTGAAAAGTAGCTCCGATCAAAATTTCGTCGATTCTAGCACGTTCGTGGGAGTGTTTGGAGTCCATATATTCCCTCGAATTCTCGATAAGACCTCATAATAAAAAGTCTCTAATTTCAAGTTTATCGTCAAATATTCGGATGTTTCCAATAACTTTATAGAATAACGTAATTGTATGAATTGAATTGTTTGAGCATAAGTATATTAAATATGTGCATTTGGTAGAATCCGAGTGAAAACAGAACGAATTTGTTCGATCCGATAGATTATGTAAGTTTCCGATAAAAGTGGGTTTTTACATATAATGATGTGTTTTTATTGTAAAGATAGTTATGAGTTATATATGATATTACGAAAATATTTGGATAAATCCTGGTAGGTTCGGAGGGTTTGGGACCCTTCCGAAGAGTTTGCGGAAATTTTTTCGGAAGATTTTCCAAAAACATGTAAACCGAGAATTTAAGTTAACGGGTGTATGAATTAAATTGTAACGGTATTTTAAGAGTAACGGAACTGAAAACATTGAAATCGGACTTGATATGGTTGTCCTGAAAAGATCTGGTTAAGGATTCGTGTTAGGGATATGCCCTATACCCAACTTGTGGATGAGCTATATGTACATGTATTTGTAATATTTTCATTAATAATAAAATGGCAATCTTTATTATACGTGTCTTACATAACTTATATGAATCATAAACACTGTAATAAAGCCCTTTAGAGTAATAAGACGATGGCTTCCACGCCTTATGAGAATCATTACTCTTAAATGTTCCTAGTCATAGTTTTGTGAATAATCGGGGCGTTCACAAAGCGGAGAGACTAGCATGATGATATTATCCGCCCTTAAGTGGGGTAGCCGATCTCATAGGCTACTAGCGGAGATCCGTCCGCTTGGTGTATCACATGGATGCATGAGTTGCTCGTGTCCATCGAACAGACCGCCGAAAGTTTTCATATGAAGTGGTTATCCCATGTGTCTGTGAGAACTTTCATGTATCGATTATATGACTAGTACTTAGACTTGAGGTTAGACCCGGCCACGGTTCCGGTTCCGGAACCGAACCGGAATGGGACCGGTTCGGTTGGGGTTCCACCCCAACTCGAACCGGTGGAACCGTACGGTTCCACCGATTCGGACGGTTCCGGTCGGAACCGTCTGGTTCCTGTTGGAACCGTAGGGTTCCAACAGGAACCTTACGGCCCCCAACGGCTAGTAGCCGTTGGGGGATGCAGGGAGTCGTTTGGCTCCCTGCCAAAAAAAAAATAATAATTAAAAAAAAAAATTTTATTATATAAAGTAAAAATTACTAATGTACCTCTAATAACGGTAATGAAACGGTTATATTTAGGGGCATTTTTTGTATCAAAAAAATTCTAAAATTCTATAAATAGGATTCATTTTTCATAATTTCATCACACCAAATTCTCAACTCTCTCATTTTCTATAATTCTCTTATTCTCAATCTTACTTCAATACAATTCTCTTATAATCTTATATTCTTATTCTCAATCTCAATTTATTTAGTTGTTAATTTGTTATCATTCGCATCGCAATTATTCAATTTTCTTATTTTTCTTCCTTATTTCTCAAAAAAAAAAATGGCAAGCTCATCCGAGAACATAATGTCAAATATGCCAACGCAAGAGAGCGGCCCTAGTGTCAATGCACAATCACGGAGAAGAGAAGTTAAGGCTCGGTCCTCCGATATTTTCAAAATTCATTTTAATTTGGAACGTCTAGAAGATGGTTCACAACGAGCAATTTGCAACTATTGTGGGGTGCAATATAAATTTTCTGGTGGATACGGCAATATGATCAAGCACATGGAAAAACATCATCCGGTTGAACTTGGCATTGATACGACGCAAACTCAAATGGGCAGGTACGCATCATCTAGTAGAGGTACGAGTAGTGTTGATTTATTTAAATATTCTGATGTAAAAAATAGAGAAGAATTTGCGAAATTAACTTGTATGGCACATCTTTCTTTAAGCTTTGGTGAAAAACTTCATTTTACTAATTACGTGCATAATGCTTTAAACCCTGCTGCATGTAGAATGACTCGAAACACAACAAAACGTCATATTTTCAAATTATATAAATATGGTAAAATTATTTTAAATGAAATATTTAAAGAGATGAAAGGTCGTATTTCTATATGTTCTGATATTTGGAGTGACCATTGGCAAACACACTCATACATGGGTGTGACTTGTCA
This sequence comes from Zanthoxylum bungeanum, assembly GCA_019454045.1. NCBI lineage: Eukaryota > Viridiplantae > Streptophyta > Magnoliopsida > Sapindales > Rutaceae > Zanthoxylum > Zanthoxylum bungeanum. The sequence goes on from SKCR01050354.1 coordinate 17,515, forward strand.
TTGGATTGATGCATCATTTACCATGCAAAAAAGACTTATTGCATTTAGAGTTTTTGATGACCCACATACTGCAAATAATATTTATAGAATGATGAAGGTAATTTTTGATGAATATGGTTTAGTGTAAAAAATTTTAACAATTGGATTTGATAATGCATCTGCAAATACTGCACCCATTAATGATTTAAAATCCTTATGTGAACCAAATTTAGGGGGTCGATTTTTTCATATTCGTTGTACATGTCATGTCCTAAACTTATGTGTGCAAGACGGTCTAAAATTATTATCTCCTTTCCTTGATCCAATTAAAACGGCACTTAACTGTATTTGGTCATATTCTCAAGTTAGGAGAGAATGGACAAAGTTTTGTAAAATAAATGGTATTAAACCGATTAAATTTTCTAGAGATGTTCCAACACGTTGGAATTCTACTTATTTTCTTTTATGTCAAGCATTTCAATACAAAGATGCATTATGTAGTTTTTTTTCTCAACATGTTCAAAATATCACACTTTATCCTAGTCAATGGGATATTTGTGAAATTTTTTTAGATATTTTAAGAGTTTTTAATGATGCTACTTTAGTTTTTAGCGGTGTTTATTATCCTACAGCACATTTATTTCTTCTTGAGAGTTTGAATATTGTTGGCACTCTCGATGAGCATGTTGACAGTGACGACCCTAATGATCTTATTTTGCTCGAAGCCATTACTGTTATGAAGGTAAAATGGTTGCATTATTTTAGAGAAATTCCTTTACTTTATCTTATTGCTGCTGTTTTTGATCCTAGATTTAAATTAGAAGGTTTGAATGGTGGTTTACAAGCTTACTATGGTTATTTAGGAATATTAGATGACATTGATATTACGAGCATAATTACGAAATTAAGAAGTGATTTAATTATTTTATTTAATGATTATATTGTAAGATATAACTTAGGAACATTAGGTCAATCTAGTAGAAGCGAACCGGTAATTCAAACAAGACTTAGCGCAGGGGATCGTTGGTTATTGCAACGAAATAAAAAATCTAGGGATACGACAACTAATAATCCTGAATTAGATAATTATTTATCTACAAATTTTGAGTTTTCTAATGAAAGTTTATGCAGTAAAAATTTTAAAATCCTTGAATGGTGGAACCGACATCAAAATATATATCCTGTTTTATCTATTATTGCTAAAGAGATCTTGGAAGCACCTATTTCCACCGTTGCGGTTGAACAAGCCTTCAGCTTGGGAGGTAATATATTGGAAGCTAGGCGATCTTCATTACATCCAAGCACTCTAGAAGCAACAGCTTGTGTGGATGATTGGACTCGAGCTGATCTGAGACAACAAGAAGATGCCCTCGATGATTTTGAAGATTTGTTCGATAATGCTTCTACAACAAGTGCAAGCGGAACCGGAGCCGAAGGATCAACTGATAATGATGATTGATAATTGTAAAATTATAATTTACAAAGGGGATATGTCTTAAACTTGTAATGGAACTACATGAGCTTTGATTCCTCTCACCCTTGGAGGATACTTAGGCAACTTAAATTTTTAAAAATTTAAGCTCAAGCTCTTCAATGTAATAAATTTTTTATTTATAATTTAATCTCATTTTTTTTAATTAATAAATTTTTTTTTTATTTAAGCTTTGATTCCTCTCATTTTTTTATTTTAATTAATTAAAAAAAAACTAAACGGAACCGAACCGAACCGTTCGGTTCGGTTCGGTTTTAGGTTCCGGTTCCACTTAAGTGGAACCGGAACCGAACCGGATTTAACCGGTTCGGTTCCGGTTCCACACTTATGGAATCAGAAACGGCCGGTTCGGTTCGGTTCCGAACCGGAACCGAACCGCCGGCCGGGTCTACTTGAGGTCTTTACAATCTTATGTGTGGATCAAATAACTTTGACATTCTCCTTCCCCGGTTCAAAAAATCCGGTCATAAGGGTATAATTGGGTCATTTGTTGAAACACATGAAGTTTGTAAAGTACAACAGAGAATCGCCACTCTCTCGGATAATATTTTCTTATAAGAATAGTATTCCAGTTCGCGGGTTGATATGTGCGATCAGTGCTTGAGACTGTGGCCACAGCGGAAGAATCATGTGAGATTCTTGGGTTAATACGATTCATGACACTATCAACATCATATCTTTTACCAAATGGGTAGACACTTTCCATACCCTAGGTCAATAGGTGGGGATACAGTGAGGTGAATGACTGTTTCATATGTAAATCGCATACAGAATGGGTATATACATCTTTCCTTCTCATTAGGGGGCCTTGGCATGTTTCTAGATGTCAACCTTGGTCATTGAAATCAAACGACCATCTGATCAGAGGATAATTTATGTTCAATTAAATTATCATGATTCATTTCATGTCCAACTTGAGGGGAACCCAAAAGGTCACACACAACAAAGTCAAAATCAATGGTTAACAGTGCACAGTACAAATATAACAGCATATATGATTGCTGTAGGAATTGTTCATAAATTGTTCAATGTGTTTAATTATTGAACAGATCATTTATGAGATTCCATAGTGGCTTAGGGATTGGTGAATGACGATAGGGGCACTTTGGGACTTGGAATAAAAAAAAATAAAAATAATAAATTACTATTTACATGAATAGTAAATTTTTTTTTGTTATTTGTTTTGAATTCCAATTCGGCCCAAACTCTTATTAGGGTTTTATAATCTCATTAAACCACTAAATTAAGATCCAATGGCTAAGATTAAATTAGCTTTTATCCCACATCAGATTCTTAATTAATTTTGTTATCTTTGGAGCACTATATAAATCCAAAGATTTTTTCACAATTTTTTACACCAAACCTTTCATATCTTGGTTTATATAAGTGAGCAACTCTAAAGTTTAAGAGTAAGCCACTGATTTTGAAGATCCTTAAGTCTAATTGACTAGAGGAACCTCGAGTTAAAAGTTTTGAGGTATTTGCCTAGGCTAGCACCAAGGGCAAAATACCCGTGCACTCAAGGCGTAGTCTTGCCGTTGAGTTTTGGCTTTGGTGTGTGCATCTTTGGAGGCCACACACTTGGGTGGCTCTTTGGAACGTGGAAGAGCTTGCTGAGTTCGAGAAAAGCTTGTAGATTGGAGGGAGGACTGGAGAAGTCTTCGGTTCAAGTAAGTCTTTTTCTTTCTTTTTAATTAGAGTTCTTATGATAGTTAGCATGTTTAAGTTTATGTTCTTTGCATGTTTTACGAGTTTTATGCTTAGAATATATATAGTAACATGCATAGGCTTGTAGAATAATCAAAACAAATGTGTCTTGGGCAAAAGGAAAGCGGCTTAATAATTTTTATTTTCCGCTGCGCACTCGCGGCCACTTCCCAACAGTGGTATCGGCACGCCATTTTTGTTTTGATTAGTTCTCACTCGTTTGAACTCGAAATTCGGTGTTTAAAAGCTCGTTGGAAACTAACACCCTGAACTTAATTTTAGGCACAAGTTTTGCAAATTTGGCTAAGATTTGAATTGTGAAATTGCATTTAAAGTTCACGTGTCTGCAGAAAAACATGGATAGTAAATTTATTTGAATAAAATAAAATGCAATATCATAATTAAATATTAATCAAAGTTATTTAATTCTTATAATAATTCCAACATATTAAAACTCATATGCTTGATGATTCTATGTATGATTAGAATTGGCATGATTATTTTAGGGTGCAAGCATCTATAGACTTTCTAAGAAATAGAGAGTGTATTGTTTATCCCTTAGCTAAGTAATTATTCCGTGATGAACTTAGAGATTTATTACCTTTAAGGCTAATAAATATAAATCACTTGTTTATAATAAAAGACATTATAAAAGATACAATTGGGTTGGGACCAAGGGGTTAATCAGACATTCCAAACTAAAGTTAATTTAACCAAAGGCATTACTAGAGTTAGATAATGATTTGGTGTCTTCCTTCACTCACTACCTTTTTATAGCCAAAAGGAAAAGCTGTGAAGACATCTAGATAATAATTTACTCAAAGCTTACCTTAAAGCATATTTAAAGCCTAAGAGGTAAGGGTATTTAATGAGAGTTCGCTCCACCCTCCCTCTGGGGAATTTTCAATGGAGGAAGCCATTTGACAGTTATTCACTTAAACTTGCTAAAATCCTCAATAATAATTTAAGTTTAAAATTTGCCTCTCATTGTAAAGTATAGACCCAAATGGCTTAAACCGTATTGGCAGGACTAGGCTTTACCAGACTAACCAATACCAATTTGTCCCTAAATCGTACTATTGACAATGATTTGACTTTTCTGAGTCATAAGACGCAGCGACCCTTAGTCGTGGTCTTATAACTTAGTGGTAAAGATTGGGTGTCCACAAGGACTAGTATAAGTTATGGCATATTTGATTGCCCAACCCAATGATCAAGGAATTGTGATTTATATCATAAATTGGTTAGGAACCTGCCTAATTATAGCATTTTATAACGATCGGCCCTAGTCGGAGTTATGAAATGATGATAATGGGATCCTTGACCATAAGAAATCCATCATATTGGGGTAGATGTGATTTGCTTAAAATTTTAAAACAATTGAGTGAGAGCAACTTCATAATATTAAAAGCCCATGTTATTATGAAACATTAATGAAAACATATTCCTAATTTTAACATTTTCTCTTAACAGGTGGGTTAAAATATTTCACAAACATTCAAATGGAAAACAGAGTATCACTTCGTTCCATCCTTGATGAGCCTAAGCTCAAAGGGGACAACTACAATGACTGGTTTAGAAACCTTAAAATTGTCTTACGATAATAAAATATTTTCTATGTTCTTGAAAGACCATTTCCCCCTGAACCCACATAATATGCTGACCAAGATACATTTGATGTTTGGAAGAAACACGTCGATGATGATGAGCAAGCAGTTTGCATAATGTTTGGCTCTATGTCGGACGAACTTCAGAAAGCTCACGAAGATATGGATGCTCAAACCATCATCTTTCACTTGAAGGAGTTGTATGCAACTTTCGTTCATACCGTGAGATTCCAATTGTCATGTGCCTTATTCCAAACAAGGTATAAGGAAGGATCTGTTAGTGGACATGTGCTTAAAATGATTGCCCACATTGAAAAATTGGCCAACCTCGGGTTCATCATGGATCGTGAGATAGGTCACGATCTAATTCTTCAATCCTTACCAAAAGAATTCTCTAACTTTTTTATGAACTTTCATCTGTCTGATAAAGAAGCTACTTTAGCAGAATTGCATAATCTGATAAAGCAAGCAGAGAATGACTTGAAATCGGAGCTTAAAACCTCCGTCATTCTATGGGTACAGACCTGAAGCCACGAGGCCCTAAGAAAAATAAGGGCAAGGCCAAGGCTCCAGATCACCTAAAGCCCAATGGTAAGGTGGAGAAGAAAAAAGGGAAATGGGAAATGTTTCTTTTGTGGAAAGAATGGTCATTGGAAGAAAGACTGCAGATCCTTGAAAGCCAAGGAAGCTAGGGAAGCCAAGAGGCCAAGAAGCCCAATGCTTCAGGTATGTTGTATATGATTGAACTATATTCTCAAAACTCTGAACCTTCTACTTGGGTGCTTGACACCGGTTGTGGGACTCACTTGTGTAATAATATGCAGGGCCTGAGAAATAGTAGAAGACTTCGTCATGGGGAGGTTGACTTACGCATGGGTAATGGAGCAAAACTGACTGCATTATGCGTGGGGACTTATTCATTAGTTTTGCCGAATGGTTTAGTTTTAGACTTAGAAGATTGTATTTACGTACATTCTCTAGTAAAGAACATCATTTCAATTTCTTCTTGATGTAATAAAGGCTTTTCATGCCTAATAAGTTGTAATGAATGTTCTATTTATTTCAATGAAATAAAATATGGAGATGGTATTTTGAATAATGGTATCTATGTCTTACAAACTAACAAAGAATGTTCAACCTCTAATATATACAACGTTAACTCGAATAATCTCAATGAATCACTTCTATGGCACAGTCGCTTAGGTCATATCAATGAAACAAGATTAACTAAGCTACATAAGGATGGGTATTTCAAACCCTTCAAATATAAACCTTATGGAACTTGTGAGTCTTGTTTACTTGGTAAAATGACCAAATTACCCTTCAAAGGTAAAGGACAGCGTGCAGTGGAGATATTATAACTCATACACTCTGATGTATGCAGACCAATGTCAGTCACCGCTAGAGGTGGATTCGCATACTTCATTACCTTTATCGATGATCATTCGCGATATGGGTATGTGTACCTTATGCGGTACAAATCTGAAGCCTTTGAGAAATTCAAAGACTTCAAGGCTTAAATAGAAAACCAGCTTAATAAAAGCATTAAGTCACTAAGGTCTGACCGAGGTGGTGAATACTTAAGCAACAAATTTCAAGATTACTTGAGAGAAAATGGCATTGTTTCCCAGTGGACTCCTCCGGGAACTCCACATCATAGTGGGGTCTCCGAAAGGAGAAATTGGACATTATTAGATATGGTCCGATCAATGATGCCAGACACGGATCTACCTCTTTCATTTTGGGGTCTTGCTTTAGAAACTGCAACACTACTACTAAACAAGTTCCTTCCAAGACTGTTAGTCAAACACCATATGAGTTATGGTCTGGGAAACGTCATAGTCTTAGTTATCTAAGAGTTTGGGGATGTGACGCATATGTCAAGCTCACACAAACTAACAAATTGGATGATAGGGCAGTTAAATGAAAGTTTGTAGGATATGTCTTGAACTCAAGAGCATACGTGTTCTACGTCCCAAATGAACAAAGAACATTTATCTCACGAAATGCTAAATTTCTAGAGAATGAATTCCTTCTCAAGAAATATAGTGGGAGTATACTTGACCTCGATGAGGTACGAGAAGAACAAACTAACATAGAACTAAACCTCTGGCCCCTCAAAAGGGCATCGACGGAACAACCACAAGGTTATGAACTCAGAAGGTCTGGTATGGAAAGACATGAGCCTGAAAGATATGGTTTCCATATTGATGAGGAACATGATCATTTCATTAATAATGACGATCCCACCAGTTATGATGAAGTAATGCGTGACATTGATTCAATCAAGTGGCTTGAGGCCATGAAATCTGAAATAGACTCTATGTATCAGAATCAAGAATGAGACTTGGTAGATGCACCTGAAGGGATAAAACCCATAGGCTGCAAGTGGATTTACAAGCGTAAAACTGATGCAGAAGGCAACATCCAAACCTATAAGGCTAGGTTGGTGGCGAAAGGTTATAGAAAAATCCAAGGAATTGACTATGACGAAACCTTCTCACATGGTGCAATGATAAAGTCCATTCGAATTTTACTGGCACTAGCTGCACACTTTGATTATGAGATTTGGCAGATGGATGTCAAAACAGCTTTCCTTAATGGGAACCTCGTAGAGGAAGTCTATATGACACAACCTGAGGGGTTTGCATCTAAGGATGATCATAATAAAGTATGCAAGCTTAAATGATTCATTTATGGACTCAAGCAAGCCTCCAGAAGTTGGAATATACGATTTGATGAGACAATCAAAGATTTGACTTCATCAAAAATGTAGACGAGCCTTGTGTTACAGGAAAAGTAGTGGGAATGTTGTAGTATTTCTTGTATTATATGTCGATGACATATTAATCATCGGGAATGATATTCCCATAATACAAGCCACCAAGCAATAGTTATCTCAGAATTTCTCCATGAAAGATTTGGGAGAAGCAGCCTACATCCTCGACATTAAAATCTACCATAATATATATAAGAGGTTGTTAGGACTTTCTCAATCTACGTACATAGATAAAGTTTTGAAAGGATTCAAAATGGAAGATTCCAAAAAAGGTAATTTACCTACTTATCATGGAATCAAATTATCTAAGGAGCAATGTCCACATACTCCTTCAGATAGAGAGCGTATGAGTAAGATCCCTTATGCTTCTGCAATATGATCGATCATGTACGCCATGCTATGTACAAGACCCGATGTCTCTTATGCTCTTAGCATAATGAGTAGGTATCAGGAAAATCCTGGTGAGCAACACTAGACAGCTGTCAAACCAATCCTCAAGTATCTGAGAAGAACTGAGGATGTGTTTTTGACATACGGAGATTGTTCTGAGATGAAAGTCATTGGTTACTATGATGCGAGCTTTCAGACCGATAGGGATGACAGCAGATCGCAAATAGGATATCTGTTTACTTTAGATGGTGGTGTTGTAAGTTGGAAAATCTCAAAGTAGTCAACTACAACGGACTCCACCACTGAAGCCGAGTATATTGCAGCATCTGAGGCAGCTGAAGAAGCAGGCTGGATAAAGAAGTTCATCACGGAGCTGGAAGTGATTCCCGTGATAAAGAATGGCGTCACGATGTACTGTGACAACACGGGTGCCATTGCTCGATCAAAGGAACCAAGGTCCCCCAGAAATCCAAGCATGTACTCAGGCGATTTCATCTCATCAGGGAGATTGTTGAGAGAAAAGAAGTTATTATAGAGAAAATATCACATAAGATAATCTTGCAGATTCTCTTACTAAAGGGCTGACTCAACAAAAGCATGATAGGTACACCCGAGAGTATGGTGTCCAGATTCATACTAGTTGGCTATAGTGCAAGTGGGAGATTGTTAGGGATATGCCCTAAACCCAACTTGTGGATGGGCTATATGTACATGTATTTGTAATATTTTCATTAATTAATAAAATGGCAATCTTTATTATACGTGTCTTACATAACTTATATGAATCATTAACACTGTAATAAAGCCATTGGAGTAATAAGAAGATGGCTTCCACGCCTTATGAGAATCATTACTCTTAAATGTTCCTAGTCATAGTTTTGTGTATAATATGGGTGTTCACAAAGCGGAGAGACTAGCATGATGATATGATCCGCCCTTAAGTGGGGTAGCCGATCTCATAGGCTACTAGCAGAGATCCGTCCGCTTGATGTATCACATGGATGCATGAGTTGCTCGTGTCCATCGAACTGACCGCCGAAAGTTTTCATATGGAGTGTTTATCCCATGTGTCTGTGAGAAATTTCATGTATCGATTATATGATTAGTCCTTAGACTTGAGGTCTTTACAATCTTATGTGTGGATCAAATAACTTTGACATTCTCCTTCCCCAGTTCAAAAGATCCGGTCATAGGGTTTGATTGGGTCATTTGTTGAAACACATGAAGTTTGTAAAGATACAACAGAGAATCGCCACTCTCTCGGATAATATTTTCTTATAAGAGTAGTATTCCAGTTCGCGGGTTGATATATGTGAACAGTGCTTGAGATTGTGGCCACAACAGAAGAATCATGTGAGATTCTTTGGTTAGCACGATTCATGACACTATCAACATCATACATTTGACCATATGGGTAGACACTTTCCGTACCCTAGGTCTATAGGTGGGGATACAGTGAGGCGAGAGACCGTATCATATGTAAATCGCATACATAATGGGTATATATATCTTTCCTTCTCATTTGGGGGCCTTGGCATGTTGCTAGATGTCAACCTTGGTCATTGAAATCGAACGACCATCTGATCGGAGGATAATTTATGTTCGATTAAATTATCACGATTCATTTCATGTCAAACTTGAGGGGAACCCAAAAGGTCACACACAATAAAGTCGAAATCAATGGTTAACAGTGCACAGTACAAATATAACAGCATATATGATTGCAGTAAGATTGTTCATAAATGGTTCATTGTGTTTAATTATTGAACAGATCATTTTTGAGATTCCATAGTGGCTTAGGGATTGGTGAATGACGATAGGGGCACTTTGGGAATTGGAATTAAAATAAATAAATAAATACTATTCACTGGGATAGTAATGTGAATAGTAACATGAATAGTAAATATTTTTTTGTGTTATTTGTTTTGAATTCCAATTCGGCCTAAACTCTTATTAGGGTTTTATAATCTCATTAAACCACTAAATTAAGATCCAATGGCTAAGATTAAATTAGCTTTTATCCCACATCGGATTCTTAATTAATTTTGTTGTCTTGGAGCACTATATAAACCCAAAGAATTCTTCACAAATTTTTACACCAAACCTTTCATATCTTGGGTTTATATAAGTGAGCAACTCTAAAGTTTAAGAGTAAGCCACTGATTTTGAGGATCCTTAAGTCTAATTGACTAGAGGAACCTCGAGTTAAAAGTTTTGAGGTAATGCCTAGGCTAGCACCAAGGGAAAAATACCTGTTCACTCAAGGCGTAGTCTTGCCGTTGAGTTTTGACTTTGGTGTGTGCATCTCTGGAGGCCACAGACTTGGGTGGCTCTTTGGAACGTGGAAGAGCTTGCTGAGTTCGAGAAAGTTGTAGATTGGAGGGAGGACTGGATGAGTCTTCGGTTCAAGTAAGACTTTTTCTTTCTTTATTTTAATTAGAGTTCTTATGATAGTTAGCATGTTTAGGTTTATGTTATTTGCATGTTTTATGAGTTTTATGCTTAGAATATATATATTAACATGCCTAGGCTTATAGAATAATCAAAACAAATGGGTATTAGGCAAATGGAAAGCGGCATAATAATTTTTATTTTCCGCTGCGCACTCGCGGCCGCTTCCCAACAATTCATTCAGACGACATTTATCCCATACCTATTCTAAAATAGGTAATGAGTCTCGTACGAGCATTATTTGTATAAGCCAGAGAATATGTATGTGTTTTTTGGAAAAGTTTTTCTCACTGCAAAACTCTAAGTCTTTTTGTATGACCATATTTTCTTCTTAGAACTCTTTTATAAAACCTTCATTTCTGAAAAACAGCATTTCAGAAAACCTTTTCTTTGAAAACTTGTTACTGGAAACTGTCTATATAAACCTGACGTATAGGGGCGTTACATATCGCTGTCCCCCCAAACACCCAACTAGTGATCTTGGGGCGTTATGTATCGTCATCCCCAAGCCATTGAATGAGAGTCAGAAGTACAGATCTATGCTACTGCCTAACCCTGAACTAGGACATAGGGATATCTGTCATCCCTATTCCAGAACTAGGATCTGGGGATATTATGTATCGCCTTCCCCCTAGTCCTCTACATGTGCACATGTCTATCCATTAATTCCATAAGTCATAGCTGAGGTAGGTTTTCCCCCATGCCTCCAAAATCATAAATACTCATACTTTTAAAATCTCAATATTTCTCAAACCTTTTTATTCATGAAATAACTGAAAATAAATCTTGAATATGTCTTAAAACACTTAAAAGTAAGTCTCGATCAATAACAAGAAAATACAATAACCTTTAAAGAAAGATATCCACTCACTGGTTTAGAATCTGGCTGACATTGTTTACTCTGTCGAAGGAAACTGTTGGGTTCTCCTAGAACATGCCAAAGATCTATTAAGCATAAAATTTTGTGAATTAACAAAGTAAGTTATGGAAATATACTCACTTTGATCGGCTAAGGAATGTAGAGAATACAAAAATTTTACTCCTTTGTGTAGTGCTCCAAGCTCCTCTTTGTATGAATGGTGAACTCCAAGCTTTGATCTTTGAATTCCAAACTCAATGGGATAGTTTCCCTATCACATTTGTATGACTCCTTTAATGTGCTAGCATTCAAGATTTTGAATCAAAAACAATTAACATGAACCCTAGGTTGACGCCTAATTGAGAGAAAAAGAAGAGGAGAGTGTAGGCACTGCATTTTTGTAAATAAGTCACGATCATGAGTCTCGTATAGAGGCACTACTCTTTAAGTTACGGAAGTCGCAGGAAACGGATGTCGGAAGAGAAATCAATACCTTGTTGGATTTAATTCATTTGCTTAGCTTGGGTTCATTCGTTGGATCTCTGTTTTTAAATTCATCATTGGCCCAAAACTCCCGCAACCTACATTAAACCACACATCCAAGCCTACACATCACCAACCACACGTCCAAGCCCACCAACTAGCCATCCTACACCCCCATAAGCCTCCAAGCCCATTAAATCACATCCAAAAATATTCAAACATTAAACACATGTTGAAATCTAAACAAATCACCTTCCGCGAATTAAAGAAATCTAATCAAATCACCTTCGCTAATTAAAGAAATCAAATCAAATCCCATAAATCACCTTCCTAATTAAATTAAATCACATGCCTAAACAAAATCAAATCAAATCAAATTTCATAAATCCATTTCCTAAACTAAAACAAATCACCTCCCTAAATTAGAGAGATCTTTTCCTTTTAGCACACTAATTAAAAGATATCCTCCATAATTACATGATTCATTCCCTTCTCGTACAAGGAAATGTTGGACAGTTATGACCCATAGCGTCACTATTTGTACAGATCATGGTGTTGTTGTACAAATTAACTATGTGACAAAGGAGATTGCTCTCTTATCATTTGTGATTAGATCACCTAGATGTATAAATGATAGGAGGTCCTTATGATTAGTTCCTGGATTGAGATGATATGAGACAGTATCAGTCCACGGATGATTAATCATTAAATATCCCTAGTCGTAGTATTATCGAGACTGGACATCGATAATGCGGAATAGATTAGTATCGCACTTGTGCGCGTTGTGGGAGCACAACGGCATAGTTCTCATATATTTAAGTATTGGATACTTATGCAAGTGTGATAGGAGGTTGTGTTTACCAATGGTACGGAAACAGCTTCGCTCTGGATAGACCCCTCGAAATTCCATTGGTAGTATGACTATGTGTCTATGGAAGTCCGATATCAGGGTAGGTGTGTTTGGTCTTAACCTGAGACTTGCATCGCTAATACTTGCGACAATCGATGTGCTTTAGTTTTGGTCATCCAGGGCTTTAACCGGTTCTGTGTATGCCTCTGCTAGGTATATTGAGAATCGTAGTGTATTGGGTGTGATGTCAAGACGGAAGTATCACTACAGTCATAGTGGAGATGATGTCACGTAGGATACGATACTAGTGCTCTTAAGTACTGCAGACATCGGGATATTATGACTAGGTCATGTATATCCGATTATAGAGACTAGTTACCAGACATCCGGCATGTGCTTCGTACGGGGCAGACACAGTTCCAGTCTCAGGCCTAGCACGTGATATTCGATACTGGATCGCAATACGTAATACTACGTATACTACGCCTGACATAGATTATATATTCCAGTAAGAATATTTCTGGAGAATTGGGTAGGCACGGTGCTTTGCTAGAAGCCAACCATGTCTTGTAAATCAGTAAGCACGTAGTATGAGGTACGCACGTATTCGGATAATCCGATGACCGTATTTACTGCCAACATATCCAGGGATCTCTTGGGTCGCTTCCCAAAGATTCACCGATGACAGTTGATTCGAATTAGAATTAATCTGCGATTAATTAAGAGAGATAAAATTAATCTAGGATTAATTGAGGTATTATTTAATCTGGGATTAAATGTGTTCGGAAGAGAGAGAACGTGATTAATTGGAATTAATCGGTAGAATAAATTTAATAGTTAAATTTGATTTTTCTATTTAATTTATTCGTATGGGCTAAAATTAATATATCGATATATTAATATGAATTGGATTTCGTTACGAAATTAAAGTCGGACCTTAATACGAATGAACGAATTAATTTAGAATTAATTCATAAACGACGTTCGTAATATATTTGCGAGGCATCGTTATTTAATTAAATTAGATTTAATTATTTATCGACGAAATTTATTTAATCGGATTAAACGGATCCGAGCCGCGGCAAATGTTCGTAGAGACATTTGAATTTTGAATTCAAATGTGGGGCCCACTTTAAATGTGGTAGTTGGGAGAGTGTTGGCATTTATGCCATACCATCCACTTTCCAACCACCTTGGAATTGTTTTGGCAAAACCATTTACCCAACCACCTTGTTTAGTGAAAAGGGTAAATTGGTTTTACCAAAACCCTTCTCTCTCTCTCATTTGTGTATGCTTCACACAAAACACACTTGGAACAAAATGGAAACCCTAATATCCTCTGATGGGCGTGAGCTTCCTTCTCCCTTCTCTTTGATTTTGTGGCAAAATCAACAAAGCTAGCACTTGGAGAAATCAACTAAGATGATAGGGAAACTACTTCAAGAGTTGGAATCATCACTTAAAGCTTTGATCTTGGAGATCTCTCTCAAAATTTTAAAGCTCAAATTCGTTCATTGTAAGTATATTCCGTAACTTATTTTGAATTAATGAACATCTTTACATGCTTATTAGATCCTTGGCATGTTCTAGGAACACTAACAATGGTATCAGAGCCAATTTTAAGCATGAAAATTTTAGGGTTCATGAGACTAAAATTTGGGGCTTTTATGTTTTGAATATGATTTCTTCAAATTGATGCTTTGAGCATGCTTAGATTATGTTAACTTAGAGTTGTGCATGATTAGATTTGAGAAAAATTGATTGGATCAAATTTTTTATAATTCCTTAGTGTGGCCGAAACCTACTGCAGTGAACTGGGCAGTTTTTTTTTATTTTTGTAACATGAAATGATGTGTTTAAATGCATGTTAAATGTTGATTTTTGGTTTGATTGGATTAGAATCAAAGTCAATAATGTTTATGTTATAATCAAAGAGCATGTTGAGCATGAAATGATGTATTTTGGATTCAATTTTGTGTTGAGTATGAAATGATGAATTTTTGCTTCAATTTGTGTTAAGCATAAATTGATGGATTAAGCATGATTAATTAAGTTAATTGGTATTTTGGAAATATTGAGTTTAATTAATTAATCATGGCTAATACACTTTAATTAAAGTAATTGTGATATTTGGAATATTATAATTATGTTAATAAGCCTTTATTATGAATTGGGCTAAAAGTGTGTATTTGGGCTTAATGGGCTTGGTTTGACTAAGTTTGGTTTTGGACTTTTGGATTGTATCCAATTGGGCCCAAAACCAATTCCATAAAGTCCAAATACATCACTTGGCCCTTTAAAGAATTTAATTGGGCCTAATGGGCCTAAATTGATTTGTTGGCAATATGGTGATTCCTATTGGACCTTGGCATTTTGGGTTTGATCCATTATGGCCAAAGCCCATGCCTTAAGATTAATTAAAAGCCCATTGGACTTTAATTAAAATGACATTGGATGTTATTGGCCTTTGAGACCCATCAAGATTGGATTTGGAATCCAAGTCTTTAAGGCTTATAAGTAAGTGTAAATATTTAATTTGGAATTAAATTTGGAATTAGTATTGAATACAAATAAATTGGATTTAAAGTTGTAGTTCAATATAATTCAAGAATACTTACTTTGAGTATTATTCTTAAACGAGTTTGACTCAAGTAAATCAAATCGTTGTTTAACATTGGATGATCATTAATTCAAAGATTAATTAATTGGATTAGATTGATTGAAAAACATGATTTGTATGAATACATGAATGTGTTGTATGAATAATGTATATCGGATGGATATTAGAAGGGCGAGGGCAATTTTGGAAATTGTAATAAGTTCAGAATTATTAAATTGGACCTGCGTGTCCAGCCTTTTATCTCCTTATTCTTTGTATTTCTCTTCTCACCAATTCCCCTCAATTTTAATGAGGTTTCTTTATTGTATTCTGTAATTGGGTAGAAGTTAGAATAGTTCTAGCCGGGGAGAGGAAATGAAGTGATTTGTTCTAGGAACAATTTGTGACATATCCATCCGCATATCATTATTAATTTATTTATTTATACGCGCTTTATTATGTATTTAGAATGCATGTTTAAGGGTGTATGATGATGAGACCTTAACAAAGATAATAAATTGGTTGCCAATTTGCATGTGAAAAACCCTCAATAACATATTAAGTGTGTTTTCCTTCCGTTGAGTGATTCTTACTCAAGATCCAAAGTTGGCATTGGTTGGTTTGTTGGCCAAAGTCAAGACCTTTGTCAATTGCGGATGTGTTTGAATCATCAGAGTTTTGTTCCATATCAGTGTCTTGTCCAAGTCGTGATTTGTTGGCCAAAGTCAAGATCACTTCTTGTCCATCGACATTGATTACGAAGCTTTCCATGTCAATGGGTTCGCTTAACTGGGATCATTAAGTTTGTTGTGCCATAGCCAAGGCTTAGTTGATTCAGAGGAAAAAGGTTAGGTAATATATTCGATATATTGGCATATATAAGATATATGTTTCGGACTTGGATGTCTACCTCTTGGATCTAGGAATTGGATGGGATCCATTGATCTTAGAGATCTACCTAGTTAAGTATCATACAATTTTTTGGCCAAAGTCAAGATTGTGTGTTATTTAACGGGATCCTAGCCCACTAGGAAACTAGGTTTCCCGAGTACTCCACAGAGGGTTAGAGGCTCACCGAAAAATAGTGGGAGGCAAGTATTAGATTTGCAATATTCGTTTAGTTACTTGCCACACGCGCTCAATCAAATATCATTCGTCAAATAAATTATATATTAGTTGGACTAATATTATATGTTGTTTTAATTTAACAGTTGGACTGTATTCAAACTACTTCATTTATAATTGATTATATAATTAGATTATAGTAATCAATATATTTTGATTTTACCGATCATTTATAATGATTATATAATTGGATTATAGTAATCAATATATATTTGATTTTAACCAATAAAATTGTAATAAGTTATATAGTTAGACTATAGTAATCATTGCATTAGATTGTACCTGAAATCGTTGATTAAATAGTTGGACTATTAGAATCAAGATTAAATTGAAAGATTAATGTTTAAAACATTATCCTAGGAAAAATGTGTTCAAACGACTTTAATTTTCAAATTGGGAATAAATTTCAGGATAGTCCTGAAACTAAGAAGTTACTTTATTTGATAAAATAACATCTTAGGCCTAAGCCCGGAGTTAAGCAAATAGTAGAGCATGATCTTTGGAAGATTAATGTGATGATAACTTTAATGTTAATCCATTATGCTTGCCATAAAGACTCCTTAATTTCCTAATCAGAACTAAAGATTAGATCCTTAAAGTATGATGAAGAAATTGAAGGATCTTCATAGATCTATTCTTAGATCTTAGAAGTATTAAATTGTAATTAATAACTCTTGGAGAGTTAATGGCCATTCTCAAGAAGACAAAGCCAAAGTTTGCAATAAGGCAAGTAGCAAGGCGCATCTTACTTCAATATTCTAGAAGGCCAAGGCTTGGCCAAAGACTTCTGAATGTGAAAAGGGCAAAGGCAAAATCATATAATCTTCTAGGAAGATAAAGGACATATCCCAATATGTCTGCCTAAATTGTGGCAAACGGGGTCATTGAAGCATGACTGCCGTATGGACTAAGCAGACATAAAGGAATTGAAGACGAGCAAGGCTCTGACTTCAAATATGTTTGTCATAAATATGTTCACTACTAGTATTAAAATTGATTTTAAATACTTAGTGTGATACTAAATATGCATTGATGTGCAGAATCTGCTGTGAGCAGGATACTGACTTCAGATGAGATTAATCTGCGAATCGGAAACGGGACGACAGTCGCTGTTTCAACCGTAGATACCTAAGTTTAGGAACTACCATTTGGGTGTGTACTTAAATTAGGAAACTGTTATAATGTAACTAGTTTGACTAGAAACATTATCTTTATATCGAGTATAACTCGTTGCGAGTATACCTTTATATCTAGAACACTAAAGTGTTTTATTTTATAAGATGATATTGAGATAAACACATTAGATGTGAATAACAATGTTATATTTTGAATATAAATAAATCTCAAACATATAATATGACAAACAAATAGCTCAAACTGATTTGATCAGATAAGACTTATTTGTGGCAGTGTGTCTGGGACAGAATTAAACAAGACTCGTATATCCACACTTTTGAAGAGTGGATACTATGACGGATTTGATTCCACTCAAATAAAGTCTACGAATCTAGTTTATTAGGTAAAGTACCTAAAATACCTTTTACTTGGTGAAAGTGCAAGAACCACCGATCTGTTAGCCCTATTCATAGTGAAGCAAGTGGGCCCATGTCTAGCTAGGCTAGAGGCGGATATGAATGTTTCGTGACCTTACGGATGTGGCGTCGCGTTATGGTTATATGTTTCTTTTGAAAAACAAATCAGAAACTTTTAGAGTTTCGACACGAAATAGACGAACAGATCGGCTAAAGTATTAAAACATCACGGTTTGACCATGATGAAAATACTTAAGCAGTAAGTTTCTCATATACTTGAAAGTGTATAGTATTCTTTCAATGAGGACTCCTCCCGGAACACGTCAGTTTACGGTGTGTCCGAACGGAGAAACCGAATTTTGTTGGACATGATAAGGTTAATCATGAGTCGCTTTGAGCTACCATTTTCCTTCAAAAGGGATAAGCATTAACAGTGCAATACTTATTTTGAATAAGGTTTCATAAAAATCTGTTTGACAGATTTCATATTAGATATAAACAGGAAAGAAACTGGGCTTTCTCACTCCTGATGATTTGGGAATGCTAGGCATACGTTTGGATGATACCAAAGTAGAACCCAAATTGGATAAGTGCCTAATGTAATTGGTTATCCTAAGGAAACCAAAGTATAGTACTTATACAACTCACTAGAGAACAATGTAATTTTTGCTCACCATGCGGTTTTCCTAAGAGGAATACCGATATGCAGTGGTAAGTGGTAGGATAGTAAAACTCGATGAAAAATCGGAGTTATACTGTTCAAGGCAACCAAGTCCTTAATGGAACACAAACAGTTCATCAAGGATGAAACTGTACCAGTAATCTTCGAATACACAAGAACCGCGTAGGTCGGAGAGAGTCAAAAAACAACCTGGGGTATGGTTTCTGATCTCACCTCATAAAGATGTCAATCTTATTGAGGAATACGAATTGACTACGTGTGAGGAATGATACAAGGTATCGACTCCCTATTATGGCAAAGTGCCATGAGTCCGAAATGGATTCCATGTATAACAACTATGTTTGGACACTAGTTGTTGCCACAAGGCATTTGGCCTATTGGTACTATATAAGTCTTCAAGGAAGACATACATGGAAGGCAACATACCACGTACTAAGCTAGGCTTGTAGCGGAAAGGTATCATTATCAACATTGTGTTGATTACAACGAAATCTTTTACTGTTGCCACATTAAATCCATTTGGATAATGTTTGCTGATGCTGCATGTTTCATTCATGAAATATGGCAGCTGAACGTCAAATCATTTTCCTTAAATGGAAACCTCTTTGGAGGATGTTTATAACATCCTGACGGTTTTGTCGTACCAAAACTAGCAAACAGGTTTGCAGGTTATTCGATCCATGTATGGATTGAAGTAAGCATTGGGTTATTGGAACTATGTTTGATGTAATCATAATGGTGTATGATTTGATTCAAAACGAATATGATTCTTGTGTATATAAGGAGGTTAGTGGGAGCGCACTGATAATGATGTCCTAAATAATGGTGATATGTCATTTCTTGGAAATGATATATTCCCATATTACAATCGGTGAAAAAGCTTGGCTTTCATTAAAATTCTCCATAGAATTATTGGAGAGTAACAACCTTTATTCTAGGAATAAAGATCTACTGAGTTAGATCTATAGGTTGTTGACACTCTGCGAGAACTCGTACATTGAAAAATATACACAAACTGGTGTCTCATATGCTTTGAGCATATGGATTCACAAACAGGTCAATCCAAGTGATAGTCACTGGATTGATATTAAGAACATCTGTTAGTGTCTTATAGAACTAAGGATGATGTCTTAATCTATGGAGAAGGAGAACTTGAAGTGACTGGGATCACAGCGGCAAGTTCCCTAACCGATTAAAATGACTTTAAGTCGCTAAACGGTATTATACAGTTTGAATAACGGTACAGTAAGCTGTAAATCTTCCAGCAAGATACTGTTACCGAATAAACAACAAATGCGGGTTATTGCTGCGGCTGAGGCAGCAATTGAAGCCATTTGGGTCGATGATAAATCTAATTAGATTAGATATAGTTCTGTTAGCAGCTGAGCTAGGCGTCAGCACAAGCTAAAGAATTAATGGACTCATCAACGATCTAGATATATACTTCAACTATTCATCTGATCCATTCATCGTGGCGATGTGATGATCGAAAAAATCACATCAGACGATGATTACGCAAATCCACTAAAGAAAGCCTTTCCTCAGCAATTTTGAGCGAACCGTACATAGTTCGGGTGTAAGACACTCGAGTGACTGGCTATAGGCCAAGTGGGAGATTGTTGGACAGTTATGACCCATAGCGTCACTATTTGTATAAATCATGGTGTTGTTGTACAAATTAACTATGTGACAAAGGAGATTGCTCTCTTATCATTTGTGATTAGATCACCTAGATATATATCTGCTAGATATATTGAGAATCGTAGTGTATTGGGTGTGATGTCAAGACGGAAGTATCACTACAGTCATAGTGGAGATGATGTCACGTAGGATACGGTACTAGTGCTCTTAAGTACTACAGTCATCGGGATATTATGACTAGGTCATGTATATCCGATTATAGAGACTAGTTACCAGACATCCGACATGTGCTTCTTACGGGGCAGACACAGTTCCAGTCTCAGGCCTAGCACGTGACATTCGATATTGGATCGCAATACGTCAGTGCTACGTATACTACGTCTGACATAGATTATATATTCGAGTAAGAATTTCTGGAGAATTGGGTAGGCACAGTGCTTTGCTAGAAGCCAACCATGTCTTGTAAAATCGGTAGCACGTAGTACGAGGTACGCACGTATTCGGATAATCCGATGACCGTATTTACTGCCAACCTATCCAGGGATCTCTTGAGTCGCTTCCCAAAGATACACCGATGACAATTGATTCGAATTAGAATTAATCTGGGATTAATTAAGAGAGAGAAATTAATCTGGGATTAATTAAGAGAGAGAAAATAATCTAGGATTAATTGAGGTATTATTTAATCTGGGATTACATGTGTTCGGAAGAGAGAGAACACGATTAATTGGAATTAATTGGTAGAATAAATTTAATAGTTAAATTTGATTTTTCTATTTAATTTATTCGTATGGGCTAAAATTAATATATCAGATATATTAATATGAATTGGATTTCTTTACGAAATTAAAGTCGGACCTTAATACGAATGAACGAAATATAATTTAGAATTAATTCATAAACGACGTTGTAATATATTTGCGAGGCATCGTTATTTAATTAATTAGATTTAATTATTTAGCGATGAAAATTCATTTAATCGGATTAAACGGATCCGAGCCGCGGCAAATGTTCGTAGAGACATTTGAATTTTGAATTCAAATGTGGGGCCCATTTTAAATGTGGTAGTTGGGAGAGTGGTTGGTATTTATGCCATACCATCCACTTTCCAACCACCTTGGAATGGTTTTGGCAAAACCATTTACCCAACCACCTTGTTTAGGTGAAAAGGGTAAATTGGCTTTTACCAAAACCCTTCTCTCTCTCTCATTTGGGTATGCTTCACACAAAACACACTTGGAATAAAATGGAAACCCTAATATCCTCTAAATGGGCGTGAGCTTCTTCTCCCTTCTCTTTGATTTTGTGGCAAAATCAACAAAGCTAGCACTTGGAGAAATCAACTAAGGTGATAGGGAAACTACTTCAAGAGTTGGAATCATAACTTAAAGCTTGGATCTTGGAGATCTCTTCTCAAAATTTTAAAGCTCAAATCTGTTCATTGTAAGTATATTCCGCAACTTATTTTGAATTAATGAACACTTTACATGCTTATTAGATCCTTGGCATGTTCTAGGAACACTAACA
>SKCR01050355.1:0-47825 GCA_019454045.1 Zanthoxylum bungeanum
ATAGCAGATGGACTCTACAATTTTTTCATATATAAAAGAACTAGTGCGTCTCTACATAAATAGTTATATTATCCAAATAATTAAAAATTCACATTACATATGTGGAATTTGAACTCTAACCTAAATAGTATTTTTTAAAAAAAAAAAAAAAGATAAATGATAAGTAAACCCAAATTTATTTTTTCTAAAAATTATCTTGGGTCCATCCTAAATTGGGCACAAATTCAAAAATGTTACAACATTTAAGATGTTGATCATTTTTCCATCCGATATTGTAAAAGTATATATTTTTTCACTTGAAGTTACAAAAGTACATCATGTTCCATCTGAAAACGTGTAAAAAATTATCAATTTTCTACCCTAAATTGATATATATTGAATACCAATAATATATATTTTTTCAAGTGTATTTACTATTGATTTTCCCCCCTAATTATATTATTGAATGTGTTAAATGCACTAATATTCCTTATTTTATTGTTTAAGATGTATTATATGAAGAAATGAGCAAAAAAGAATGAAATCCTGAAATTACTGATTTGCGCAGATGACTTCCTAATTTGCATAATTTTTCAGTATTTTAGCCATAACCTTTGCATACGATGTCTAATGGAGGTGATTCAATTTGTGTTGGAAAGAAGACTCAATTATCTACAACTTTATATACATCAAAGGCTGAATTAGATTCATTCTTAGCCAAAATCGAGTTTGAAATTGACAGTTTTGCACTGTCAGCTAGTGTCGCAACACACATATTTGTGGTGCCCCACTATGCAATTCAAAATCGTTCAAGAAAGTAAGAAAGTTTTGTGACGCGCCAAAAAGACCTTTGTGGCACGCCATAAATGCGATAACTCCAAAATTGAATAGGAAACTTGGTTTGTATTATATCTATATAAGAGTAACGTTTAGAGTTACTTCATTTACGTTTTGGGGAGGAAAATAAGCATCATTTGAGGTCAAAATACTCTCAGACACAACAATAATTCAAGAAAAACCAAGAATAAGAAGATCAAAACAAGAATCAAGAAGAAAAAAAATTGAAGAACTTGGATATTGAAGATTGACAACCTTCTTGATTTTTTTTATCTCTTCTTTATTAATTCAATGTTATTTATTATATTAAATATCACGATGATTTTGTTTATCTTCTTCATCATGAACTAGATCTTATTTTAGGATTGCAATGGAACACAATATGAACTTTTGTTAATTGAATCTTTTTATATTTGATTTGTGACATTCTATGTGGATTATTTATCATTCTTTATATTTAATACGCTCTATTGCTTGGCCAACAATAGGATAATTGTGGTAAACTCTAAGAAATTGGAAAAGAGAAATTTGGTTTAGTTTTGGAAATTGATAGTTAGTGATCGTTTTCATAGAATTGATTTTCGTGGAGGATGGGAATATACCTGCAAGGCATGCGTAATCATAAGTAGAACCCAAATGAGTTTGACTTAGATTAATTATCATAGTAATATAGGTAATTAAATTAAGTTTGACGTTTTTACTCGACCATCGGAATAGGATTTTAGATAACTTCATATTCTAGGTTAATAATTCATCATAGTTGATCAATTATAAAGAGAATAGAAAGATTTAAGAGAATATAGTGGGGAAGTTGTGATTCTAGATTCTTCTTATCTTACTACTTTTCGAGTGTTTAATTTTATTTTATTCTACTTTAATTTACTTAGTTAATAAATCTTGCATTCATAATTATCAGTGTAAATAAGACTGGGGTTGAGAAAATTTAGTATTTGACATTAATAACAATTCATCGTGGGATCAATATTTTTATACTACTTGTGCAATATGTGTACCATATAAAATCTCGAACAACTTATCAGCGTCGTTGCCTTGGAAATATTTTATTTTTGTTAATATTAGTAATCACCCTTTCTTAGTTTAAGACTTCTATTTTTTTATTTTTTTTTTCCTTAGGTACACAACGTAATAGAGTACCAATGGACGATGGAAGAACGAAGAGCTTTAAGATATTATATTTTGTACTCTTGTTGGTGAGAGACAATCCGATTTTCTGAGGTATATCATCCATGCCAACAACTATCAGTGGTTGTTAGAGAGAATTAACGTCATGAATGCTCAAGTCTTTTAAAGCACAATGATGAGTTGTGAGATATGTGGGGGCAACCAGTCTAATAATCATTGCACCTTCAACTACAATCCAGGGTGGCAAAACCATAAGAACTTTACATGGCACAACAATAAAGGTCATTAAACCATTATATCACTTTTATCCACCACAAGCTCAAGAATTTTCTAAAGAACCAGAGTCATTCGTAGAGGATCTGATTAATGAAACATTAAGGAAACGGTTGGACGAGAACTTGAGAAAAACAGCTAAGCTTGAAGCATTACTTCAAAATCAGGCAACATTCTTGAAGATATTGCACTACAAGAAATTACAGTTTTAACGACAGAATTTTGCGACAGAATATTCCGTTTCAACATTTAACAACGGAATAGAGACGGAATTGAAACAAATAATGAAACTAGGGAACGAATTTAGCGAAAAAAAATTTCATCTCTAAATTAGAGACGGAAACAAAATTTCGTCGCTAATTAGAAACATATTATTATTCCGTCGCTAATTTCATCTAGAAACGGAATTTTTCCGTCGCTAATCCATCGCTAATTAGAAATGGAATTAAAATTTCGTCGCTAAATAGAAATGGAATCTTTATTTCGTCGCTAATTTTAAATTTTTATTTTTATTTTAATTTTAATTCTAATTTTCAAAACTATTGGTAATTAGAGACGGAATTTTTCCGTCACTAATTAGAAACGAAATTAATATTTCGTCGCTAATTAGAAACAGAATTAAAATTCCGTCGCAAATTAGAAACAAAATTAAAATTTCGTCGCTAATTAGAAATGGAATCTTTATTCCGTCTCTAATTTTAAATTTTTATTTTAATTTTAATTTCTAATTGCCAAAACTATTGGTAATTAGAGACAGAATTTTTCCGTCGCTAATTAAAACGAAATTAAAATTCTGTCACTAATTAGAAACAGAATCAAAACTCCATCGCAAATTAGAAACGAAATCTTTATTCCGTCGCTAATTTTAAATTTTAAATTTTTATTTTTATTTTAATTTATAATTTCAAAAATTATTGGTAATTAGAAACGAAATTTTTACGTCGCTAATTAGAAACCAAATTAAAATTATGTCGCTAATTAGAAACGAAATCTTTATTCCGTCGCTAATTTTAAATTTTTTATTTTTATTTTAATTTTTAATTTTTAATTTCTAAAACTATGGTAATTAGAAACGAAATATTTTCATCGCTAATTAGAAACGGAATTAAAATTCTGTCGCTAATTAGAAACAGAATTAAAATTCCGTAGCTAATTTTAAAAATTTCAATCCCCCCAAAATTTAATCCTTTCGGCGCCATTTTTTTTTATAAAAATAGAGACGGATTTTCCATCGCTAATTAGATACGGAATCTCTATTCTGTCGCTAAATAGAAACGAAATCTCTATTTCGTCGCTAATTTTTAAAATTTTAAATCCCTCCAAAATTTATTCATTTCATGGCGCCATTTTTTTTAAAAAAAAATAGAGACGGATTTTCCGTCGCTAATTAGAAACATAATCTATATTCCGTCGCTAAATAGAAACAAAATCTCTATTCCGTCGCTAATTTTTAAAATTTTCAATCCCTCCAATATTTTTAAAAATTCTCCGCCTTACGAAAATTTCAAATGTCCACAAAATTTACAAATCTTCTCGCTTCTCTTATTGTTTTTCCTCTATATATACACCACAATCTTTTTAACTCTCAACTCCAATACATCATCCAAAATTTTCATACTCAATTCCATATACTGACCAGTGCAAACACACGCGTATAACGCAAGCGCACGTATCGTTCAAGTAGTATAAAAATATCGATCCCACGAGGACTTAATTCCTACTGTTGTTATTAATTATTGAATCTATTTATTTACAAGTATCTAATTATAGGGAAAAGGGAATTGATTGCTTTGATTGGTTGAATGTGGAATTTCTTAATAAAAATAAAATAAACAAAAGAAAATACTAAGGAAAATAAATAAACAGACTCAAAAGATCTAGGGTCGTGACTCCACACAATACTGTTAAAAGGATGAATTGATTCTCTTATTTATGTGTACTAATTCAGTTTGCTAACCTGGAACACGAAAATATGCAAAAGCCTCTTCCGATGGTCAGATGCAAATACCCAGTATAACCCAATTGAACCATATGTCTATGTCAACAACATTACCTGGATTCATTAAGTTTAAGTTCCAATTATGGCTACCCCCGCCCGACAGGTATATTCATATCCTGTAAGGAAATCTATTAAAGGGTTATATATCCTCAAGGAAGATCGTGGGCTATTGAATCTAAGGCTGGAACCTAAAATCCCTATGTCTAGTTCATTTTAGATTTACCTCATAAATCTTATTAATTGCCAGTTAACAAGACGCATTAAGCTTAAGACTCAATAAACAAACTAAAGAACTACCCATAAAAAGAAAATCAATTATTAAGTGTGTGTATTGTGTTTCATCACTTCCCTAGAAAAAAATAAATACCGGGGGTTGTGGATCCACTTTTACTATTTATAATTTAGATATCTCCCTTAATATAATACAGAAATTAAACATGATATTACCGACCAGCCATAAAGGCGGTATTCGCATTAAGTCAAATTAAGTCCGACCAGCCATAAAGGCGGTAATAGTATTTGAACATAAACCAGCCATATAGGCGGTAATTACCTGTCACCTAAAGACCAGCCATATAGGCGGTGCCACATTATGTCAAATAAAAAAACCAGCCATTAAGGCGGTAATCTTTTATATTTTGAATTATAATTTCCATATTATATTTAAGGGAGATTAATCTAAATTAAAATAATAAAAGCTTCACCTTATCCCCAGCAGAAAATTAACTACTAAACATTAAAAAGAAAGGTAGAAGAAGAGAACTACTATTACTAAAATTAAAATACATAAATTAAAATATTTAATATATACAAAACTAGATGCTTCCTATAAAATCAAGGAATAATCCCAAGGAGAGCATGAGGAAAAATGAAATCTGAAGGCTCAATTTATAGGCATTTTTTGGGCCAGCGTCGCGACGCGGAAATTGCACTAGCGTCGCGACGCTGGCAACAGTTACATGGAGTCCACGCAGGTTTACCACGCGGCTGTCGGCAGCAATAATTGTGACACGTGTCACGCTATGGTTGGCTGGCGATGCGGTCCAATGAAATCGTGCCACGTGTCAGCTTGTGATTGGGTGGAAATTCGGTCAAATAGAATGGTGACATGTGGCATGCTCTGATTCGTCTGTTATTCGGTCCAATAGGAAGACGGCACGTGGCACGAGCTTGGTTTGGTCCAATCAGATGTTGACACGTGGCGGCCGGCGCACATTAGCAGAACCATTGTGATGGTGACACGTGGCATGGCGCACGTTAGCATGATCGGCGCACGTTAGTAAATTTTGACCAATCAGATTTTGACACGTTGCAAACGGCGCACGTTAGCAGGTCCGGCGCATGCTGGGCGTCGCGACGCGGTCTTATTGGCGTCGCGACACGATAAAGACCAAAATATCCATGTTGACGCATTTTTGTCCGTTTTTGCCCCAAATTGCCTCCAGTGCTTTCCAAACTTTATTTATCTGCAAATAACAACAAAACATCAAAAAACGTTCATAAAACTCGAGAAACAATACAAAACATTAGGCTAAATGAGTGGGAATAAGTGATGTAATTACCACTCATCATATACCATCATATTTTTCACCTACCTCAACTCTCATTATCAATCTCTCATTTTTCTTATCTCCACTTTTAATTTCCTAAGAAACAAACACTAATATTTTTTTTTTGTTTAAAGTGGCGTAAATGGTTTGTGGTGTGTCGAAGCTTGCAGTGGACATTACGGTGTCTTGTGGAATTGAAGATTTATATATAACATTAAAAAAGTTAATTCTTTAAAATTTTCCACCATTCAAAAATTTTAAAATTTTCCCTTATCTAAAATTTAAAAATTTCATCTCTCTACAATTTATAAATTTCTCACATCTATATAATTATAAAATTTCAAACCTCTCTAAAATTTTAGATTAAAATTTTTTCCATTCTAAAATTTTAAAAGTTTCATGCATTTTTAAAATTTTAAATTTCCCGCCACTCTAAAATTTTGAAATTTTCGTTTTTAATTTTTTTTTTAAAAAAAATATATAGCTATGGAATATCTACAGAAATTCGGTCTCTATTTAGCTATGGAATTTATTCCATCCCTAAATAGAAACGGAATTTCTGTCGCTATTTAGTGTTAGGGTTGGTGCTCGGAGTGCCAATCCGGATTGTATTTATATCCGATTCATGAATACAAACAATTTTTTTTCCATAATATTACTTATTTAAAGGTAGCACCTCTTGTCTTTTATATACATATTAAATCTAATTACGATTAGATATCTAATTATGATTAGATTGAAGATAAATCTGATTTAGTGATACATGTATATTAGACAAAGACACTAGGATTTACAATGTAGTGCGCAGTTACAACGTAGTTTGTAATTGACATTGGGAAGCGTCACTATAAGTTGTATATCCTTAAATAAAGTTCATGGTCAAGATTTATTAACACGGGTCGGTTAGTAAAATCCGCTGAGACCAGTATATGTCGTATATCGAGACTTGGTCCGATGGTTTATCCCAATGAACCATGAGTCATGAGAGACTCGTATAGACATGTAGGTGTTTATATGATAAACCCTGAACGACTCACTGAAGATTTCCTAATAGATGGTACACCAACATCAATAGGAATCTTCTCGAGTTGAGCGAGCATAGTGGTCCTTCGACTTGAGATATCATAGTGGATATATAAGTTGTCATCCACACTTTGATGGCAGTCACGTCATCGATCTATTTAGATCAGACATCTGTCTGTTCTTTGAGTGTGGACTGATGCTCATGATATCCTGTGAGTATCAGATAGAATCTGCCAGTCCTGTGTACATGGCACAGGTATCAGGTACATATTTGCGATCTAGTAAATCCATGGTCGTGGTATACTTCGGAAGCGAGTTTCTAGTGTTATTTAGAGATCGTAAATTTAAAAGTCGACTATATTATACCTTAAGGATTTGACATTCTTATTTATATCCCCGGTACAATATTGATAGCCTGTGATAGAGGGATTATACGTATGCAATGACCTCAACTTGCATAGTTTAACGAGATTATCTGTGGTCGTCATAATTCATGAGTGGGTGAATTATGGACACGAAATTGGATTTCGTGATGGATAAACCTAAACTTAGAGAGTCACACTATATGAAGTTTACTCATTGAGCACTTGGGCAACACGTTATGAATAATACATATTATTCATAATACTTCATCGGATTAAATGAGTTAATTCGAATCGTTTAATTGGTTAAACAAAAACACATGCCTTAGGGGCATTTTGGTCAATTAATAATTAATGTATATTTGTATTTGATAAAAAATTTGATTTGATACATATTAGTTAATTGTCAAATGAGACTTTGACACATGCCATTAATATATGTATTTGTTATTTAATGTAAATAAAAATACATATATAATAATAATAATCACATTACTTAATTATTTAGATGTTTAAATGTTAAATATATAGATAATTAAATTATTCCAATATTACATAAATGTTATGCAATATGTTTGACTATTATTGGTTACATGTGGCATGATTTTATTAAGCTTAAAGTTTACAAATTGGATTTGTCAACTTAAAAGTTTATTATTAATTAATTAGATTAAAAATGATCAAATGACCAAAATGCCCTTCCCTCGTAATCCAAAGTCGGTTATGTTTCTTTTTTAAGTGTGAAAATTTTATTTTCTAATTCAATGAAGCTCCCATGGCTGAAATCTAAAATAAAAAGCTCTCAAATTTTGTTTGATGAAACAAGGAAGAAAGTGAAGAAATCAAGGAAGAAGTTTAAGGAAATTAGGAGATTTCAAAGTAATCTTCAATAATTTTAAACTTAGAAAACTTGTTTCATGTTCTTGAACATCTAGAATAGTTCTAGGGTTTCTTCCTTTCTTATATTTTGGGACTTTTTGATTTGGGGGATGGATTTGGAGGCTAGATGCATGTGTGAAGTTAGATTGAATAATATTATTGTAATATTAGTTAAATTTTGTCATTTGATGACTTGTTGCAATTCTAGAGTTTTATGAGCACTCTTGTAAGTTGGTGTTAATGTTGATATGATAAATATTGAGAAAATTGGATTTAAAGCATAAAAAATGATTTTTTATTTACCAAATCAGATCTAGAAATTATGTGATTTTAGTGATGAAAAGTATGTTATATAATATATTGGATGTGTTTTGGGCATTGGAACAATTGCCGGAAATTATTTCAGAGTTGAAATATGCGAAAACGGTGAAAAAACGACCTTACCGGTGAGTTTCGGGCTTACCGGGTATCCGCTGTCCAAACAGTGAATTGGTCACTGTTTGGGCAGCCCATGAACTCCCCAAGCACTATTGGAGCTGACCTGGGCAGCCCCATGTGTGTTGGTTGGTTGGTTCGGACAAAAATGTGTTTTATGCCATTTTGCGGAAAAACGTTTTCGTAAATGTTTTGAGATGTTTCTAACCTATTTATGTCGTTATTTGATATCAAATAAATATGTTTAGGTGAAGTATGAATAAATTATTCATATTGGATATTGAATAATTTATTTGGTAAATTTAAAAGTTTTAAAGTTACGATTTCGCCCGAACCGCGAGCTTCCGCTGCGTCCGTGCTAAAATCCCAACAAAAATGGCATCAGAGCAAGTATGATCCTTCATCCATTACATTTGTCATGCTTGATATATGATATATAATCCAGTTTTGATGTTTGCACATGCATGTAATTTAGATGTTTCTTGACTTTTAGTTCTACGCTAACGGGAAACATAACAGAAATTTAATGGTTAAGTTAAGTTATATTTTATAAGGTAGAATTGAATTGTTTAGAAATTGATCTAGATTAAATTCTGCATTTGATGTAGAGCAATGCTTTCTTGCGGAATATCCCCGCTTAAAATAAGGTAGTAGACTAGATTTAGAGTAGGCTTGGATATTGTTAGATTAGTCAAAACCATCGGGAACAATTGTTCCGATTTTCTTGAAAAATCAAGATGGTTAGTGACTTAGTTTCTAAGTCACGATAGATAATCTAAATAGATATCCGTTTTAGGATATAATCTAGAGAGAATAGTTTCTTTTGCAGTAAGAATTGACCTGAATAAGTTCATGTCTCGAGATTCTTGACTGGCATTAAGAAAACCTCATTAGGTATTTGTTTATCTGATAATGACGTTACTTGGCTATAGTTACTTTAGAGGTAGTGTGTCTGATACAATTAGCTAATCAATTATTTGCAATTGTTGTGAATAGTTGAAGGCAAATTATAAAGCTAAAGAAAGGAGATGTGTATAGTTGTGTATAGAGAATATCGATTCTCACAATACGACGACTGTAGCAATTGGATACCAGATCTCTCATCTAGTTATTTAAAATAATGTTTAATGATTGTTTTGATATTTGATATCAGAACTTGTGACTATTGGATAGTTACTTGTTCTTTATAAATAATTGTTACATATTTTAATATGACTAGTGGTGTCATTGATGAAGAAAATAATATTAAGAAAAATATTCGGTTAACTAAATAACTTAGAACAGTGCTTTATGAGATTTTATCACATAAGCATTAAATGCTTATTCCGTATGGTAAATGATGGTCTGATACAAGATCACACCATATATCCTTATCCATTTAATGAATATTGTATTCAAGATATGATTAAATCTCATTTAACCAATGATCGTCATTGGACCATAGATTTATTAAACTAATACATTGGATGTATGTAGTTTAATGAATTATAAATTGCCTTGGATAGTTTTCCTTACTTCGTAACTTAGTCAATGAGTTGTCATGACTTAGTTGCGTGTTTCTAAAAGAATATATATTGAACGTCTTGAATGGTTCGAGAACTTTTAATATGTTTCTGATGAAACGCAGATATAATATTTTAAATGGTTCAAAGATATTATATTTGAAGTGTTGAAACCTATATTTTTTTAAAATTCATCGTGAGTCTTGGAACTGTTCACGGATGTTTGATATGATCAAACATATGAATTTATGGCAATTAGTTCTAAAGTTATTTAATGAATGTGATTCTTACTCAATATTATTCTTCTACGATTCGATCGTGATGGAATTGGTCAGTGGGAGAAATCGAATCTTATATGATTTGATTCATTTGATATTGAGTATTACCGAATTAGTTTCAATACTCTTGGGGTTATGCTCCAATAATACTAATTCATCATTTTAATTAAGGTTCCATTAGTTTCTATAGTTGCGTATAGGATTTGTATAAGTAGAAAATTCGAATCTTGAAAGGTTTGAGATTTGAATCTTCTTTTGTATAATGGTTATATAATTGAAAATACTTGCACCTTGGAGGTACAAGTAAAAGTTTATCATTTATTTTATTTAATAGAATATTGTATTCTATTCGATAGAATATATTTTCTACGATTCCGAGTAATAAAGTTATTTTATTACTTAGTGTGTAACATCAGATGTTGATCATTGTAGAAAATACTTGACTTAGTGAAGTCAAATGTGAGAGTGATAAACTATAAATGGAACTACATAATTAATAAGATGAAATAACCCTTAGATATCTTCCGTTTAAGTTCAATAGGATGTCAGAATCATTTAAAAAATATTTGATACTTAATGGTTCTGCTGTTTTATTATGGAAGAAAATTATCCTATAACTTATAGTGGGAGCGATATTTGATATCGATTTCAGAAGTTAGCATTGAACTGTAGATCTAACATTGTTCATAGCTTACTATAATCAAGTTTTGAACTTGATTAAGCTTTCGTTATGAATCGTTCATAAAATGTGCAAATTATTTGCGCGGTAAAAGTAAAGTGAGCTTATTAAAGGTTTGACCTTTATAGTATGACAGTGAGAAAGGTTATACTCAGCAATCTATTGTAGATTATGAGGAAACTTGTCTCTAGTCACACTAATTGAACAATTAAATATCTGTTGGTTAATGTTGATATTAAACTATGTATTTTGGCTAAATAATGCAAAGTGGATTTCCTGAATGGTTTCTTCGAATAAAAGATCCATTGTGGTTTCTTTGTTTGAAGAGTTCATTCTAGAATGGCCCTGAAGTTTGTATTATGCTAAGATCATAGTTTGATATACTAGCTTATAGAGGCTACTGTAGACTCAGGTAAGCTTTCCAAAAATCTGTGTTTTCTAATTTTGATAAGAGTCAGATTGTCTGATTTTATCAAAGCATAGAGAATACACATATGATAGTAGGGTCAGTGGGAGCGTACAAATTTCTTTATAGTGTTATATATCCTAACGACATTATCATTATTAATGTAATAATGAAATGTTTGTGAGGTAAAAGGTTTACCTAAGTCTTTTTTTCTCCGTGAAAACAGTGGGAGTAGTCTCTGTTATATTCGATATAAAGTTTTATATACGATATAAAACTAAGAGACTTGTGAGATACTCCCATTAGTTGTGCATTAGATATGATCTAACAAAGAACACATCAAAACTATTTGTATGATAGTTTGTATAACTGTTTGACAGTTAGTGTGTCTTTTATATATAATATTCATCTTTCGTAAATGATGGTTCCTTTATCAAA
The DNA here is from genome assembly GCA_019454045.1 of Zanthoxylum bungeanum. NCBI lineage: Eukaryota > Viridiplantae > Streptophyta > Magnoliopsida > Sapindales > Rutaceae > Zanthoxylum > Zanthoxylum bungeanum. Next base: position 11,784 of record SKCR01050355.1, read on the forward strand.
AGAGAAATTGATTAGAATGTCTAGTCAATCTTATGCATTATAGGATGATGGCATAATGAATACTATATTATATATGATTAAAAATATCAATTTAATTGTAATTATTACGAGTTATTTTGATATGTTGTAGACCATAGGATGTGTCTTGAAACATGTTCTTTGTTATCTTTGAGATATTAAGAACAAGTTTCTTATTCATGGAGAATATAATCTGCAATCATTAGAGTCCGATTAGTTTTGAGTCTAATTATGACGTTAGATGATCTATGTCATATAAAGTCAGAAAAGATGCAGTGGGAGTGTCACAGATGATTCTACTATGTTAGTGGAATTAGTTGTAATTTATGAAGTATTGACTTATGAAGTTACAAAGTGACCTTATATATTAGAATTTTGATATTAGTATTGTGCTTACGGTTGTCTGCAAAGTATTTTGGATTTGATCCCTAAATACATAGACAACTCAGTAGCTGTAGCACAATATTGATGTCGCATCTGAGTCATATTGATGTAGAACTTGGGTTCCACGAAATATGAATGATGATGACTAAGGGAAACGATTAGGTTTGTTGAACAGACTCAATATGTTATAGCGGGCTTACTTGTTGTTTCCTACCTTTTGAGTGCTAGATGAGCTCTTGAGGGCCACCAGTATGTGATACACATTTAGATGTGTATATGATACCGGGGATTGGCACTAGAGCAAGTGAGAGAAATTGTTAGGGTTGGTACTTGGAGTGCCAATCCGGATTGTATTTATGTCCGATTCATGAATACGAACAATTCATTTTTTCCATAATATTACTTATTTAATGGTAGCACCTCTTGTCTTTTATATACATATTCGATCTAATTACGATTAGATATCTAATTATGATTAGATTGAAACTAAATCTGATTTAGTGATACATGTATATTAGATAAAGACCCTAGGATTTACAATGTAGTGCGCAGTTACAACGTAGTTTGTAATTGAAATTGGGAAGCGTCACTATAAGTTGTATATCCTTAAATAAAGTTCATGGTCAAGATTTATTAACACGAGTCGGTTAGTAAAATCCGCTGAGACCAGTATATGTCGTATATCGAGACTTGGTTCGATGGTTTATCCCAATGAACCATAAGTCATGGGAGACTCGTATAGACATGTAGGTGTTTATTTGATAAACATTGAACGACTCACTGAAGATTTCCTAATAGATGGTACACCAACGTCAATAGGAATCTTCTCGAGTTGAGCGAGCATAGTGGTCTTTCGACTTGAGATACCACAGTGGATATATGAGTTATCCTTTACACTTTGATGGCAGTCACGTCATCAATATATTTAGATCAGACCTCTACCTGTTCATTGGGTGTGGACTGATGCTCATGATATCCTGTGAGTATCAGATGAAATCTGTCAGTCATGTATACAGGGCATAGGTATCAGGTACGTATTTGCGATCTAGTAAATCCATGGTCGTGGTATACTTCGGAAGCGAGTTCCGAGTGTTATTTAGAGATCGTAAATTTAAAAGTCGACTATATTATACCTTAGGGATTTGACGTTCTTATCTATATCCCCGGTATAATATTGATAGCCTGTGATGGAGGGATTATACGTATGTAATGACCTCGACTTGCATAGTTTAGCGGGATTATCTGTGGTCATCATAATTCATGAGTGGGTGAATTATGGACACGAAATTGGATTTCGTGACGGATAAACCTAAACTTAGAGACACCCACTATATGAAGTGTACTCGTTGAGCAATTGGGCAACGCGTTATGAATAATACAGATTAATCATAATACTTCATCGGATTAAATGAGTTAATTCGAATGGTTTAATTGGTTAAACGAAAACACATGCTTTAGGGGCATTTCAGTCAATTAATAATTAAAGTGTATTTGTATTTGATACAAAAATTGATTTGATACATATTAATTAATTAGATGTTTAAATATTAAATATCTAGATAATTAAATTATTCCAATATTACATAATTTTTATGCAATATGTTTGAATATTATTGGTTACATGTGGAATGATTTTATTAAGCTTAATGTTTACAAATTGGATTTGTTAACTTAAAAGCTTATTATTAATTAATTAGATTAAAAATGACCAAATGACCAAAATGCCCTTCATTCTTACTCCAAAGTCGGTTATGCTTCTTTTTTAAGTATGAAAATTTCAATGGCCGAAATCTAAAAGATAAAAAGCTCTCAAATTTTGTTTGATGAAACAAGGTAGAAAGTGAAGAAATCAAGAAATAAGTTTAAGGAAATTAGGAGATTTCAAGGTAATCTTCAATAATCTTAAACTTAGAAAAGTTGTTTCATGTTATTGAACATCTAGAATAGTTCTAGGGTTTCTTCCTTTCTTATATTTTGGGCCTTTTTGATTTGGAGGATGGATTTGGAGGTTAGATGCATGTGTGAAGTTAGATTGAATGATATTATTGTAATATTAGTTCAATTTTGTCATTTGATGACTTGTTGCCATTCTAGAGTGTTATGACCACTCTTGTAACTTCTAGAATTATTCTTGAGTTCTTCATAGGTGGTGGTTTTGGTTTGTGTTAATGTTGATATGATTAATGTTGAGAAAATTGGATTTAAAGCATGAAAAATGATATTTTTATTTACCAAATCAGATATGGAAATTCTGTGATTTTGGTGATGAAAAGTATGTTATATAAATTTATTCGATGTGTTTTGAGCATTGGAACAATTTCCAGAAATTATTTCGGAGTTGAAATATGCTAAAACTACGAAAAAACGGCGTTACCGGGTGAGTTTCGGGCTTACCGGGTGTCCGCTGTGTAGGGGTTTTTAAGGGTTGAATCCGGTAACGCAGCGGAAGCGGTGAAAATTCGATTTTCAGATTTCAAAACTTTTTCTCGGATTAATTAAATAAACATATTTATTTAACATTCCAATAGTCAAATTATGAAAATAAATTCAATAAATCATATTTAAGTGAATTTACTGAAATACCCTTACTTTGGTATTTTGTCCATTTTAGTCCGAAATTGATCTAATCAATTTTGAATGATTCTAAATCATTTCTAAGATGAACTTATGATGCTCAAAACATCAAAACACCAAAAGCACCAAAATCCCCAAATTTCCTTTACAAGGCCGAGAGCACCATAAAGGGGGGGTTGTGCATTTTGTCATTTCATGCATCAAAACACATCAAGATGTAATCCAATGAACATGAAACTTTATATGCATCATATACACACACAAATACACAACATATATGAAAAGCCCCAAATTTGGAATTGGTCATGAACCCTAATTTTTCAATTGGACAAATTAAACCAAATACATTAAATCAATTACTTCAATCATCATTCTTCCATCCAATCCAAGTCTCAACACAATGAAACAACTCAAGATAAAATCTAGGTCATTTAAGAGTGGGTCAATAACTCTAGATTAGCAACATGGTTTCCAAAACCTTAAAAGAAAGTTTACAACTACAATAGTCACAACCTTCCTTCACCATACATGCTCAACACTTCAATCAAACTTCCATCAACAAAAACACAAAGAAATAAAGAAAGAAATAATCTAAGAACATCACATGTTGAAGCCTAGAACCTAAGGAATATTTTCCTCTCTAATAGCAAGTTTGAAAAACTTACTAAAATTCCAAGCTTTCTTTGATTTATCTTTCTTTTCTCAAGCTTTCCTTAGTTTTTTCAATGGAGTTTTCTTTTGTAAAGTGTATTAGGTTAAGTGTAAAGTGAAATGAAAATCAATATATACATGTAACAATAAGGCCTTGGCCGAATTTCACATATACAAAATATAAGACATGTAATTTTATTTTCATTTCAAGCTAATTTGGTCAACTTGCATAAATATCTTAATAACAACTTTATTAGATATTTATTTAAGTCAAAAAAAGCAACTAACATCATTTACTTTAAATATCCTAATGTAAGATATTTATATTTTAATTAATTTAATCATTTAACAATTAAATAATTAATTAATTAATCAAATACAAATATATTAAATATATGTATAATATTTACATTAATATTAAAAACATATATTCATTTAGGAAATAAGTCAAATGAATCATTTTGACTATTAATTAATGTGTATTTAAATTAATCAAGTATTAAATGTAAATACACAATAATTAAGCAAATGACTATCTAGTCCTTTTAGCACGTATCTTGCGTTTAACCTTTAAACGACTTTATAAATAATCAATATTATTTATTAATGTTGATCTAGTGCTCTACGAGTATGTTTCATTATTGATACTCTCTAGATTCAGGTATATCCGTCACGAAATCTAATTTCGTGTCCATAATCTATCCACCCGTAGATTATGACGATCACGGATAATCTCGCTGAACCATATAGGTCGAGGTCATGGCAAATGTATAATTCCTCCGTCACAGGTATCCGGATAAATCCCAGAGATATAGATGTAAACGTCAAATCTCTATCGGGATTATCCAATCGACTATTCTATTAGCAATCTCAAAAGAATGTTTAGAACTAACTTCTAAACTTTACCACGGGCCCATGGTTTTATCTGATTGCTAATCATATGGACTACCTATGCTCTGGTACACAGAACTGACGGATCCTATCTTGACACACATAGGACACCCTGAGGATCTATCTACACCCAACGAACAGGCGGAGGTTTGATCTAAATAGATCGGTGACGTGACTGCCGTCTAAGTGTAGAAGATGTCTCATGTGCCCACAATGGCATCTCAAGTCTAAGAATCACAAGTGCTACTCAACCCAAGAAGATTCTTATTGACGCTGGAGTACCATCCATTAAGAATCTTCGGTGAGTCGTTCAGTGTTTATCCGCTATAAACACCTACACGTCTATACTAGTCTCCAAGACTAATGGTTCATTGAGAAACCATTGGAATCATATATTCCAGTATACGACATGTACCGGTCTCAACGGGTTTACTATACTGACCAAGTAGTGTAAACCTTGACCAGGAACTGTCTGAGAATGACAACGTCATGATACTTCTCAATGTCCGTTGCGACACTTTTGCAACTGTATCATGACTAATCATTCTCAGGTCATTACGTCTTTGCCATATAGAAAGATAGATTATATTATAGAAACTGCATATATTATTCATAATAATAATGTTTTACAGAAGTATTTAACAGAAATACAACCGGGAATTGGCGCTCTGAGCACCAACCCCAACAAAATCTCCCACTTGCTCTAGTGCCAATATCGATTGTATCTAATACCCATCAACTCCACGTGTTTATCAAACAGCTTCGGAGGTATGGCCTTCGTCAGCGGGTCTGCTACATTGTCTTCACTCGGTACCTTGCACACGACAATATCCCATCGCGACACGATCTCTCGAATGATGTGGTACTTGCGTTCCACATGCTTCGACTTCTGATGCGCCCTCGGTTCCGTTGCTTGCGCAATGGCTCCAGTATTATCACAGTATAACGGAATCGCATTCTCGATACTTGGGACAACTCTCAATTCTGTGATAAAGTTCTTTATCCACACAGCCTCTTTTGCGGCTTCAGAAGCTGCAATATATTCCGCCTCAGTGGTGGAATCAGCTGTCGATCCCTGTTTGGAACTCTTCCAACAAACTGCACCTCCGTTAAGGGTAAAGACAAATCCAGATGTAGACTTTCTATCATCGGGATCCGATTGGAAATCGGAGTCTGTATACCCATTAACCTGCAATTCGTTTCCTCCATATATAATCAACTTATCCTTGGTACCTTTAAGATACTTTAGGATATGTTTAATGGCCATCCAATGGTCATTACCTGGATTGGACTGATATCGGCTAGTTACGCTAACAGCGAAACTTATATCAGCCCTCGTACATAACATGACATACATTATGCTACCCAAACACGAAGCATAAGGTTGGTTAGACATTCTAACCTTCTCATCTTCTGTTTGTGGACACATCTTCTTAGAAAGATGTATCCCATGTCTGAACGGTATGTTTGCTGTCTTACAGTTACCAAAACTATACCGTTCCAAGATCTTATCTACGTACGTTGATTGGGATAACCCAATCAGACTCCTTTGTCTATCTCTATAGAGTTTTATCCCTAAAACATAGGAAGCTTCTCCCAAGTCCTTCATGGAGAAATTCTTACAGAGGTACGCTTTCACGCTTTGCAACATACCTAAATCATTCCCAATGATTAGGATGTCATCAACATATAGGACTAAAAATACGACCATGCTCCCACTGGCCTTCTGATACACACATGATTCTTCCGAATTCTTGAGAAAACCAGACGATCTAATAATCTCATCGAATCGAAGATTCCAACTTCGTGAAGCTTGTTTAAGTCCATAAATGGACTTCTTAAGCTTACATACCATACCCGAGGTTTCGCTGGACGCGAAACCTTCCGGCTGTTCCATATAGATTTCTTCATCAAGAAATCCATTTAGAAAAGCCGTTTTGACATCCATTTGCCAAATCTCGTAGTCATGATACACAGCTATAGAAAGCAAAATCCGGATAGACTTAAGCATTGCTACCGGTGAAAAATTTTCATCGTAGTCGACGCCAGGTCGCTGCGTGTAACCTTTTGCTACCAGTCGGGCCTTGTAAGTTTCAACCTTACCGTCAGGCCCGCGCTTCCTCTTGTAAACCCATTTACAACCGATAGGAACAATTCCTTCGGGAAGCGGAATCAAGTCCCAAACTTGATTTTCATGCATTGAGTCTATCTCGGATTTCATGGCACTTTGCCATTTCACGGAGTCGATGTCCAACATCGATTCTCTATAGGTGAAAGGATCTGTCTCTTCAACTAAGAGAACATCCAGACTTTTTTCTTGTATCAAATACAAGCGTTCAGGAGGTCTAGATACCCTTTCCGACCTACGGAGCGTGTGTGTTGAAGGTCCTTCATCTACTTGAACTTCAGGTTCCTCCGTTGGTTCGTTGTTTTTAGGTTGGACTTCATCAAGCTCAACCTGTCTATGATTACCACCTTCTGACAAAAATTCTACTTCTAGAAATTTTGCGAAGCGAGCTACGAACATATTTTGATGCTCGGTATCATAGAACAGATATCCCCTCGTATTCGAAGGATATCCAACAAACCTAAACTTTTGCCCTCGAGGCGAAAGCTTATCTTGCTGAGTTACCCTGACATAGGCAGGACAACCCCAAACCTTAATATAATTAAGATTTGGTCTCTTACCGAACCATATCTGATACGGTGTCGTAGGAACAGCCTTTGAATGAATCTTATTCAAAAGATGTGCGGCTGTTAAGAGAGAGTAGCCCCATAAATAATAGGGCAAATCTGTGAAACTCAACATCGATCGGACCATATCCAATAAAGTCTGATTTCTCCTTTCAGATACACCATTTTACTGTGGTTTACCTGAAGGAGTATATTGAGCGAGAATCTCATTCTCCTTCATATAATCCATGAACTCACCACTCATATATTCACCGCCTCGATCTGATCGAAGGCATTTAATATATTTACCAGTTTGTTTTTCTACTTCATTTCGGAACTCTTTGAACTTTTCAAAGGTTTCTGATTTATGTCGCATCAAATACACATAACCGTACCGTGACAAATCATCGGTAAAGGTAACGAAGTATGAATAACCACTGTGAGCAGTTTGACTTAGTGGACCACATACATCAGAATGTGCGAGTTCCAGTAAGTTAATGGCGCGGTGTCCAACACCAGAAAATGGGGCTTTGGTCATCTTACCCTGAATACAGGATTCACAAGTTGGATAGGGTTCAATGGTAAAATCTGATATCAAACCATTCCTAACCAATTGGGTAAGGCGTTTAACGCCAATGTGACCAAGTCTCATATGCCAAAGTTCAGTATTATTAATTACATGTAAACTACGTTTATTAACTCCAGTATTTAATATATCTTTTGAAGTTTGCAATGTATAATGACCATGCTGGTTTGGACAACAAAGGATCTGAATATTATTTTTATCATATAAATACAAAGAACTATTCTTAATATTAATACAAAAGCCTTCTGTATCCAATACAAAAAGTGATATAATATTAGCGACACATCCCGGTATAAAATGACAGTCATATAACAAAAGTGTCACATTCGGCAATGAGATCTCGCATACTCCCACTGCAACTGCATCCAAAGAGTCTCCACTCCCGAACCGCAACTGCATCTCTCCAGGCTTCAGTTTCCTACTTTCCTTCAGCACCTGCAACGAATTGCAAATGTGAATGGGACAAGCAGAATCTAAAATCCAGCTGGATGTAACGGCTTCACAAGCCAAAGATAAATCAATAACTGGAAAAATAAAAGTACCTGATGTAGAAGCTCTGTCTGTCCTCAGCTGGGCTATGTAATCAGGACAGTTCCTTTTCCAGTGCCCGACTTTGCCGCAGTGGTGGCATTTGTCTTCAGAAGCCCTTTTGGGCTTTGCAATCTTCGCCTGTTGTTGAGGACCAAAAGCCTTCTTCTTCTTCTTGCCTTTCTTGTTCTTTCCCTTGGACCATCCTTGGGAAGAAGCCGAAAGAGAAGTAGTTCTAGGAGGGCGAGTCGGTACTCCCTTCTTAAGGTCCTCTTCTGCCGTGAGCAACATCCTATGTAGCTCCTGGTAGGTACAGACAGTCCCGTGCATGTTGAAGTACATCACGAACTGGCGAAATGAAGCTGGTAGTGAACCAAGAATGACACTCCTACCGAGAATGTCATTCAGGATGAGATTATGTTGCCTCAATTGATCGATCAAATCGATCATCTGAAGAACATGTGGGCTAACACTCTGCCCCTCATCCAGACGCGCATGGAACAGTTCCATGGCGACTTTGTGAACAATCACTTGTTCTTGGTTCTCAAATGATTGTCTCAATCGCGTCATCATACTATAGGAATCTAACATACCATAGTACTGTTGCTTGAGTTTCGGAGACAGTGAACTAAGGATGTATGATTTAACCCTTAAATCATCATCCTTCCAAGTTTCAAAAACTTGGCGTTCCTCCTCCGAAGCATCCGCACCCACTGCAAGGGGCAACGGACCCTCAAGAACATAACCCAGCTTTTCGGAATCGAGGACAATCCTCAAATCCAATTCCCAGTTTGCAAAGTTCTCAACGCCTTTCAGTTTGTTCGCATCAAGCATACGCGCAAACTAAAAACCTGATACCTTTTTTCACCATCTAGAAGAAAGGGCATAGCGGAAACCCAAGAAGAAACACATGACATGAACTAGTGAACTTTCCAAAGCCTAATTCAACTGCTTATTAAATAATCAATTTCCTAATCATTTCATCAAAAGGCATTTCCTAATTTTCTTGTTCTTAAGACCTCAGCACTTTCGCATCAGATTTTTTTTTTATATTGTTTTTATATATCTGAAATCTATTACGATTGCTAGACAGATATACTTGTAAATGTCTAAATGTCTATCGAGTGAGAGTCTAGAAAATGGAAATCTATTTCTACTACTTGAGAAAAATCTACTCTCACTTCTCGGAAGGTATATCTCATATCGCTATCTTGTAATATAAACAAGAAAAGTTTTGCTACAATATTTTCAATGTATGTGCACTGCCATCAAAGTTATGAATCATGTGTATCCATATCAAGAGGTATTTTGGCATGTAATTTTTCTTGCTATATAGTTTATGTTGATAATTTACTTGCCTATTCTTTAGGTTTCACTTTATGTATATTGTAATTTTGTTTTCATGTGGTAAGGAACTTTTATGTTCCCTTTAGGATTTTACAGTTAATTTTTTTTTTTTAATTGAAAATGTAAGGAGTTGAATAAACTTAAATATATTTTTAATTTATTATCCCCTTCAAGATTCAAACTCGAAAAACAATCCTTATTTATATCCTTAAAAACCAACTCAATTACGCCCTTCATTTATTATCACTAATATAAATTGACACCAGTAATTCTCCTTTGGTAGCAAAAGATAAAATGTAATACAATTGAGGAAAGAATAAATTTAATAAAATATATGAGATTTGACTGACATTTATAAATATTCTAAATTATATGACAACCTCAGCAAAGCTGGAATAGCTCAGTTGGTTAGAGCGTGTGGCTGTTAACCACAAGGTCGGAGGTTCAAGCCCTCCTTCTAGCGGTTTAATTTTGTTAATTATTTTTTTTTATTTATCGGCCTGCAGATATTAATGGGCCTGAATTTAGGCCCAGCCCATTGACATCAATAATTTCAAGCCACGTGAAAATTCATTATTACCAAAAGGCAAGTTCCCGTTTTGACAAATATGTGGCCCAAAAAATGAGGAATCTGCTCCAAGTTGAGCATTTGTCCTATCCGTCAGTTATAATTTTTATTCAGTTCCCATATCTTCCATCTCTTGCTATTTACTCAGTCTCTTCACATCCAGTAAATCCGCTCATCATATCATTCCTGTTCAGTTTCCGTTTCTGTTCAGATCCAAGTGTCTCTTCTTCTTCTTCTTCTTCATCATCATAATCAAGTTCAAAATTCACTAATACCCTCTCTCTCAAATGAAACACTCTCTCGCCATTGAATCTTCCCTAGAATCGATAGTGTGGGAAGCCTCGTGCGCGTTAGAAAACATGACCCTTAAAGGGAAGCCAAGCCTGTGCTGCCTGCAAGTACCAAAGAAGAAGGTGCTCTTCTGATTGCCCTTTAGCATCATATTTTCCTCCTGATCAACCAAAGTTATTTGAAAATGCTCACAAGTTATTCGGCAGAAGCAACATTTTAAGTATCATAAAACCCCTGGATCCTGAACAGAAAGCAGAAGCAATGCGATCCATTATTTACCAAGCAAATATTCGGGACAAGTTCCCTGTTCATGGATGCTGGGGTGTGATTTGTCAATTACGGTATCAAATTTACCAGGCTGAGGAAGAACATCATGCTGTTCTTGCACAACTTGAAATGTATAGGCAGCATCGTTATCATCAACAGCAACAACAGATTTCGACTGTCACTGATGATGCGGTGGCTTCGCAATTGGAATTAGCCATGGCACCGCCTAATAACAGTTACTGTTCCTCATTTGTGGATGGCAAGGATTGGACGTGGGTTCAAAATTCTTATGCTGCAAGCAATAACATTAATGGCAATTCCATGGCCATTCAGCAAGATTGTGATGAGTTGCATCTGTTTTTTGATACCATAGATGACAGACAGTCGTATATAGATTCCAAGGAGGCTTGTGAGTCAAGGTAACTACTAATTAGAAGAAATATTAACTTGCTATGCTTGATGTGAATCCATATCCCGTCACGTTTATATAATCCGAATAAAAAAATTGCGGTCCTGTCTCTTATTTTTCCAGGGACAAAAAATATCCCGACCCATCTTATATCCTGTAAATCTCGTTCAATCCTGCTAAAATTTTACCTTGTTAAAAATTTAAGGATATTTTTTTGTTAGGTCCCTTTTCAAATGAAGATAAAAAAAAAATGTCATATTAGAGAAAAATTACCAACTCTATATATATCAGGACGTTTCATAAATTCTCCTTTCTTAGAGATGAAATTTTGTAGATTCTGAAATTGACACGAGTTTTTTTTTATTTGCAGCTTGAAAGAATCATTGAAAGATACAACGCGATCCATTGAGCAAGTAGCCGAAAACGAATTAAAGACTGCTGCTGCATATTTTAGTCTTACCAGTGTTAATTAATCAACAAACCCAGAAAAAATTTGTGCTCTATATTCTCTTTATATCTTAAATTATTTTCATATGGTTGGTTCCACGGTTTTCATTTCATTTTCATTTTTGCAAATTTCAAGCATTTCATCATAGCCTAATAATATTAGGTTGGGGAAATAATTTGATGAAGGATGAGTTACAGCCTATTCGCTAAAGTTTTAGAAACTATTCTTTAAATCATGTTACGAAGACTTATAGGTCTAAAATCTCCAACTCTTTCCGGCTTCTATACTTTGGGTATTAGTGTTGGACAATTATGACCCATAGCATCACTATTTGTACAGAACATGGTGTTGTTGTACAAATTAACTATGTGACAAAAGAAATTGCTCTTTTATCATTTGTAATTGGATTACCGGGATACATAAATGATAAAAGTGCATATGACTAGTTCCAGATTAATAAGATATGAGACAGTATTAATCCACTAAGGTTTAATCATTAAAATCCCTAGTCGTAGTATTATCGAGATTGGACATCGATAATGCGGAATAGACTAGTATTGCACTTGTGCGCGTTGTGGGAGCATAACGGCATAGTTCTCATATATTTGGGTATTGGATACTCATGCAAGTGTAATAGGAGGTTGTGTTTACCGATGGTACGGAAACAGTTTCGCTCTGGATAGACCCCTCGGAATCCCATTGGTAGTATGACTATGTGTCTATGGGAATCCGGTTCAGTGTAGGTGTATTTGGTCTTAACCTGAGACTTACATCTCTAATACTTGCGATAATAAATATACTTTGGTTTTGGTCGTCCGGGGATTTAACAGGTTCCGTGTACGCCTCTTCTGGTTATATTGAGAATCGTAGTGTATTGGGTGTGATGTCAAGATGGAAGTATCACTCTAGTCATATGGAGATGATGATCACGTAGGATACGGAACTAGTACTCTTATGTACTGCAGTCATCAGGATAATATGACTAGGTCATTGTGGACGCTGGTTTTCGCTCCAGGTCTACAATCGATATTTCGTGAGGATGGGGCACTGGCGATCCTGCAAAATAAAGATGTAGAATGAGCGGGAGTACTGCCCACCGGTGTGGTGGGTGCCGGGGGCACTCCGACGCTCAAGTCAGTGAAGGTACTCAGGAATTAGAAAGTGGGAAGTTAAAGGTTGGATACTACCTTGAACTTTGTAGGGTGCCGTGAGGGCGGTCAGTCGGAGGTGTGGTGAGCTTAAGGATGTCCCAAAGGTATGGGTAGGAGAGCTAGACGTTGAATCTCTCCCTCTTGGAACCTCATTTCCTATATACATGCCTAAGTAACGTGTGCCTTTATTGCCATTTGATTGCTTGTCCGTTTGGGTCGTGATAACGGTCGACTTCATGAGGGGGGTTTTATTGTGTTTACCCGTTGTTGGTTGGCAACTGTTGAGTTTATGAATGGTGTTTATGAATTTAGGCGTTACGTGGGCCGGCCTCTGGATGGTCCTTCAGTTACGGGTGTTGGTGCTCATCGGGCCTGGGCCGACATTATGTCTTTGGGGTTTGATTAGGAGGTTTCAGGGGTGCGTCCAATATTGGGCCTGAAGTAAAATGACGAAACTACTCCTGGACCAAATTTGGCTCATACAGTTTGTCCCCTACTCTATAAATCAAGGAGTCCTTGGCTTGGAGAGTATTTGATGCATGTGTCTTCTGGGACGGGGCCGTAGCATGTAGGTGTACTTGAGCGTTGAAGCTACCTATTGATTGAACCAGACGAATGTTCAGTTATGAACTTGAGTCTATAAGAACCAATGGGGAAGTACTCAGTCGACCGAACCAGATGATGGTCGGGATACTCGACTCGTTCGGAGCCATTGGGGACGTACCCAAGCGATTGAACCAGATGAAGGTCAGAATATAAGCCATATGACATGTGTATTCCACGTCTACAACTTGACTCGATATGAATCCATGGGGTTGTCCCCGGTCGACTGGACTTGATGAGTCCAGGAAGATATAAGTCATACGACATGTGTAATCCACGTCTACAACTTGACTCGATATGAGTCCATGGGGGTTGTCCCCGGTCGACTGGACTTGATGAGTCCAGGAAGATACAAGTCATACGACATGTATTAATCCATGTCTAAAAATTGACTCGATATGAGTCCATGGGGGTTGTCCCCGGTCGACTGGACTTGATGAGGCCAGGAAGATACAAGTCATACGACATGTATTAATCCATGTCTATAATTTGACTCGACATGAATCTATGGGGGTTATCCCCGGTCGACTGGACTTGATGAGGCCAGGACAATCTCCAGCCTACAAATCATGAAGAGGAACTAGGGGAGTATTCATATCATCTGTCATTTGGAGAGCCTGTCGGCTGGAACAAACAGCCCCATAGCACCACCAAAGCAGACCACCACTCCAAAGGATTTTAAACAAACATAGAATATCGATCCAAGTTAAACGGTCCACACAAGCTGATAAAAACCAACCAGCCCACTATACCAGCCCAAACCAGCACAAAGCTAAAACCAAAAAGAGAGCTCAGACCGAGTCAAAAGACAAAGAGAGGTCTTGATGTTTTACTGTCATCGTTATTGTTATAGACTGTCGACATGGAGACTAAAGAAGAAGTCTGTTAGGAGACATGCGAGGTGGACAGATTAGCTACAGCTTATAATCCGAGTCAAGAAGATAAAATTAGGGGTGGCAAAACGAATCAACGAATCGAATTTGTATCGAATCCTAAACGAATCGAATCAAAATGTGATGGATTCGTATTCGATTCGTTTATTAAACGAATCCTAATATCAGGATTCGTATTCGATTCGTTTATTAAACGAATCGAATACGAATATTCGTTTATTCGTTTAGTCAATTATATTATTTAATAAATTAATTTACCACACTTGATTTAAATTAATTCTTCATAAATATATACATATGAAATATGTAATTAATATATTTACTAAAAATATCTCACCAAGTATCGAAAATATTACGTTTTCTATGATAATTAGTTATAATTTTTTGATTTTTAATTGAAAATTAACAAGAACTAGTAAATAAAAATAATAAAACAAATCCTAAACGAATAAACGAATCCATGAGCTTAAATTCGTATTCGATTCATTTAATAAATGAATCGAATCGAATTGACCCATTTATTAAACGAATCCATTTTTTCAAACCCGTATTCGCTTTAAAGCGAATCGAATTGAACGAATAAACGAATCCTGACCCAAATTGCCACCCCTAGATAAAATGACTCATCTCGTGACCCGACATAAGGAAACTACACTCGAATCAATGTCCACGTATGGTGCCGTGAATGCAGGTTCAACGAAGACTTCATCCTTTCTCACTGACAAGACCTGCGCTAACATCTCCATGACCCTCCTCGTCGCCCGTGAATACTCCGACCACCCCTACTCTCACGACAAATCCCTCACTCGCTTGTCCATCCAACAAGTTAGAGGAAACATCATCAAGTCAGCGCCTTTCCCTGTCGACCATAAGAACGGCATCTATCTGATCCTCACGGTGGATGATATTATCATGCAGGACTTCTGTCGGGTCGTCTGTGGGTTCCATTACTTTATCTTCTAGTCGATGGTGGGATACACACTGTCGTACGCCTGGATCGGGAGCTCAGTAAGGCAGATACGGATGGATTAGAATCATTACAGATCCGCTTTTCTTGTCCAGGAATAACATCAAACAGTGAATCAAAACCGAGTGGATTGTTTTCAGCATGGCTGTCGTGTGGACTTGTTGTTTGGTGTTGTCAATTTTTGATGAAGCTACTCCATGATAGTGGGATTTTGTTCTTCGATGGATTTCTGGGCTGGTTGCTTCGTTATTGGGCTTTTGAAAGCTTTGTTTTGTTGTAGTCGACTGACATTGCGTAGGCTGATGGGTTGCATTCATAAAAGGCCATCTGAAACCCTCATTCGACACGACGAATCAGAAACATAGCTTGTAAGAATAGATGAATCTTGATGTCAGCTTACTCCCTGTCGAATGAGAACTTGGGAATATGTGTTGCTTGTGTCGAATGAAGCTTCTACCAAGCATTCTTTGCATCTCGTCGAATGTGGTTTTCAACCAAAATTGGGCATGTATGCTCGTCGTGTCAATTGAAACCTCTGCCAAGTCGAGTAGGGCACTTATGTAGTTTTGTCGAATGGGCAGAATTTTGTCTTTGGTCGAGGCTGTTTCTGGTTTTTTTCTTTTGCGTTGCAACAGGCGATGTGGGACTTTTGTTCTAATTTTGTGTTTTGTTTCAATTACTGTATGTGCTTGTTTGGGATTTGGTTTGAGGTCTGTTGATATGGATGACTGTGGGAGGTTTGGTTGCCTAATAGGTAAGGAGTCGTGTCCCCTGGCAAGACTGTTTTAACAGCTTCTGGTGCTCATAGCGGTTGTTGTGCTGTTCTGTGTAGTGCAGTTGATGGAGCTGTAGGCTTAGATTGTTGAATGTGTTTTTCCGGATCTGTCGTGTCATCTTCACTTCCTCAGATGGTGACTGGTTCTGTTTATGCCATAAAGAGTGAGATTGAAATTGATTTGAATGTGCAAGTTCCAACTGAGGAGCCTGAGCCCATTCTGAAAAAGATGAAGTTTAAATATGCATCCCCTCTTCTAATGGATACAATGGTATCCCCTGTGAAGTGTGGTGGTTGTAACATCAGCATAAAGGTTGAAGATGGTGGATGTAACCTACTTGCAAGATCAGTCAATGGGCAACTTGATCTTAGTTCTGTTAAGGTGGAGCCAGAATCTAATCTTGATGGCCTCTCTCACCCCACCAAAGAAGCTATTGACATAGCAGGGCTGATTGGTCAATCTGAGGAGATGGGGGACTTCCTAAATTCTGATGCACTGAAAAGCCTTCCTGAAAACAGCGAGCTTATGAACTGGTTGAAATTAGCTAGGCGTTCTTAGCTGAAAACTGTGAATTTCTTTCAAGATTGTGCAATCCGTTCTTATGTATATTATCATTAGAATGTTTTTGGAGATATATATCCGACCAGGTTGTTGCTCATGTACGAGAAACCTGTGTCAAGGCTTTAGGTGCCACTTTTAAGTATATGCATCCTTCCTCAGTTTATGAGACATTGTATATCTTGTTGCAAATGTTGCGTAGACCAGAATGGGAAATTCGTCATGGAAGCCTTTTGGGCATCAAGTACTTGGTTGCTGTGCGACAGGAGATGATGCATGGTCTACTAGGCCATGTTCTGCCCTTCATGTAGAGCTGGGTTGGAGGACCTTGACGATGATGTTCGAACAGTGGTGGCAGATGCTTTAATACCCGCTGCAGCTGCTATTATTGATTTAGACGGTCAAACACTGCATTCAATTGTTATGTTACTTTGGGATATATTGCTTGATTTGGATGATCTAAGCCCGTCCACTAGTAGTGTGATGAATCTGTTAGCAGAAATCTACACCCGGGAAGAGATGATTCCCATTCAATCGTCCTCGAGCGACAACAAATTGCTTTGCTCCTAGGATGATATCAGCTTTGATTTGAATGGTGTTTTGATAGGGAAATTGATAAAATTTGGCCAATCCAGTCGACTCTTTCGCTTTATCTGAACGACATCACGGCTTGACCTATCTATTCTGAATTCTCTCGTGGTTTTATTTTATCAATACAACTTGTTACTTCGTGGTGGAGTCTGAATCTTGCACTATAGAAATGGAGTCACAAGGTTTCTCCGTGGATAAGGTGATGTGTATACCTTTTTTTTTTAGTAGTGGGTATTGCAGGCTTGAGATGACGAGAAATGGTAATGCGAATTTATTTCAGAATGCTAAAGAGAGGTGGTGATCCAGAGACACATACTGGTACCGCATCGAAGAGAATACTCGACATATCACAATGCAATAATTGGTGAAATTGTAAGAGGATTTCCACTCTACCAGTCATCCTTGAAGCTTTCACTTACTATTCAAGACCTGAAGAGGGTCCATGCTACAAAGGAATGAGCTCGACGAATGTCAACAAGGTCATCTCTGAGTCTACTGCCGAGTGGACTTGACTACTGGAGTTAACGAAAGTCCAAGGTCATTATTCCTGACTTCTTTAGTCCTAAAGAGGGTTTGGTTCCTCATACTAGCATCCTTACTCTACAAGACCTAACAAAAGTAATTGTGTGTCTAATGCCGAATGGACCTCATGGAGTTCCAAAATAATTTCAGCCTACCTACTAGATGAAGGTCGGTCGATTGAACATGTCGTAGGTTCTAATGATTTTTCATTCTAGGCATGATAAAAGATTCCCTATGTAGTATAGACTTGGCAATGTTAAATCAACGTAGTATGGAAAAGATGACTAACCCTTTATGTTCTCTGGGGGAGATAACAACCATCCCCACGTAGTATTATAAATCATATGCATGAAGTTGTTTGTCTAATAGTATTCCAGTCAAGCTAAGTCTTATTTTAACTCATGTCGAATGGGATTTTAAACAAGTGTCAGGTCTCATACGTGGAGTGTCGAGTGAAATCTTTGCTAAATACTTAAACTATCATTTAATGTCGATTGTGACAAGTTGTGTGTAGTATTGTTGATTGGGATATTTCTAATAAGTCTTATGTCATACATTGAAAATGTCGATTGTGCCATTCATTACAGTTACCTAGTTTTAAATTATAGTGTCGACAGGAACACCCATAAAAAGTATCATATCATAACAACTACTATAAGCCCCGTACCTTAGTGATGTCAACTGAGACATTCTTAAAAAGTGTAAGCCATACCTGGTAAGGTTGATAGGGATGTCCACGCCCAGTCTTCACTCGGGTATTGTCGACCGGGACAATCCTCATGCCAAATTCATTACTCCATCATATGAGGTGAATAGTAAGGGGAATGGTTCCATTGAAAGGATGCATTTTGCTCCTGACGTTGATCCACGGGACTCTAGTCGAATATAGTCTGAATTTGATGACAGTCCATTTATGTCTTCTGAAGGAGACGGGTATCATCTTAACATCGTCTGAAGAAGGTAACGCTTCTTTCACGTAGTCTGGAAATGACGGTAATCCTCTTACGTAGTCTGAAGGGAATGACATCCAATCTATGCCATCTAGAGTAGATGATGATCATCCTAAGCAGTCTCGAATAGATGAAAATTATGGAGAATACTTCTTGGTTGATTGGGTATGTTGGGGATTAAGTGGGTATTCTTATATCGATTGGAGGGAGCGTGTAAAATAGTTCAAATGATATTTACATGGAGAGATCTTTACATGCTTTGAATCGCCAGGGCCCCACGGTGGGCGCCAAACTGTGGACGCTGGTTTTCGCTCCAGGTCTACAATCGAGATTTCGTGAGGATAGGGCACTGGCGATCCTGCAAAACAAAGATGTAGAATGAGCGGGAGTACTGCCCACCGGTGTGATGGGTGCCGGGGGCACTCCGACGCTCAAGTCAGTGAAGGTACTCAGGAATTAGAAGGTGGGAAGTTAAAGGTTGGATACTACCTTGAACTTTGTAGGGTGCCGTGAGGGCGGTCAGTCGGAGGTGTGGTGAGCTTAAGGATGTCCCAAAGGTATGGGTAGGAGAGCTAGACGTTGAATCTCTCCCTCTTGGAACCTCATTTCCTATATATACATGCCTAAGTAACGTGTGCATTTATTGCCATTTGATTGCTTGTCCGTTTGGGTCGTGATAACGGTCGACTTCATGAGGGGGGTTTTATTGTGTTTACCCGTTGTTGGCTGGCAACTGTTGAGTTTATGAATGGTGTTTATGAATTTAGGCGTTACGTGGGCCGGCCTCTGGATGGTCCTTCGGTTACGGGTGTTGGTGTTCATCGGGTCTGGGCCGACATTATGTCTTTGGGGTTTGATTAGGAGGCTTCAGGGGTGCGTCCAGTATTGGGCCTGAAGTAAAATGACGAAACTACTCCTGGACCAAATTTGGCCCATACAGTCATGCTTATCCGATTATAGAGACTAGTTACCAGAGATCCGATATATGCTTCGTACGGGGCAGACACAATTCCAGCCCCAGGCCTAGCATGTGACATCCGATACTGGATCGCTATACGCAATACTACGTATACTACGCCTGACATAGATTATATATTCCTTTAAGAATATTTCTGGAGAATTGGGTAGGCACGGTTCTTTGCTAGAAGCCAACCATGTCTTGTAAATTGGTAAAAACGTAGTACGAGGTACGTACGTGTTCGGATAGTCCGACGATCGGATTTACTGCCAACATATCCAGGGATCTCATGGGTCGCTTCCCGAAGATTCACCGATGACGTATGATTCGAACATAATTAATCTAGGATTAATTACGGAGAGATTTTATATGGGATAAAATACTATTTGAAGAGAGAGAACGATTAATTTAGAATTAATCGATAAAATAATATATTCGATATATTAAACGAAATTAGATTTCGACACGGAATTAAAATTAGATTTTAATTCGGGCAAACGAATTAATTTAGAATTAATTCGCGAGCGACGTGAATAGTAATTTTACTAGGCATAATTATTTAATTAAATTTGATTTAATTACGTCGCAACGGAAAATCGTTAATTCGGAATTAGAATCCAGTGGGGCCCACAAGTCACATCACATGTCACATCATTTGTCTTTCTCATCACTTTTGGTGATGGTATTAGGTGAAGTGGGTGATGATGTGTTGATAACTTGTAAAACACATTTTCTAAAGTTGAAAGACATATACCATCTTTAATATATCTTTAATTTTGGTTTTTGAAATCAAATTACACAACTTTCCTTCTCTCTATTTTCTTCATATCTCACGCCCAAGTGCAGATTTTTCCTCCCAAAATTTCTTAGGCTTGGCCGAATTTCAAGAGGGAAAATTGAAAGATTTGTTGCAAATTTTCAAAGGTGCTAGCACACAAAGAATCATATGAGGTGATAGGGAAACCAATCATTGAGCTTGGAATCAACAACAAAGCTTGGAGCTTGGATTTCACATTCAAATGAGACCTTGGCCGTATTCATCAAGGAGGAAAATGTTTGTGTTCAACGCATCCAAAATCCGATCAAAGTGAGTATTTTCCGCATTCTAACTTTGTTGTATTCACATGATTTCTTGCTTAATTGATCTTGGTTTGACCTAGAAAACCCAACAATTAGAACAATGTGAGTATGGTTAAGAATGGAAAAGTCACCTCCACTATTCAAGATATGCAAGCATGTAGCAGTGACACCTTAATTCACCACTTCCCAATACTTCTGAAAGAAGGCCGCAGGCAAGCATTCGGCCCCGGGGCCTTTGTGGGACACATCTATGAAAGAGCCCCTCAGATATCTTACTCTGTAAATGGATGCATCAGTTTTTCGTTCATCTCCATTGTAACCTTCTGAAGCATACTCGACAGCACTGCATTGATCTGCTCTTGGTTTGGATTTGATGTACTGAAGAGTTGTTCAAAATAACAACAGAATCCCTCTTCCATCTCACCCTCATTTTCCTTTCATATACCATCGTTATTCAACACTCCCCATATCTTATTCTTCTTTTTTTTCTTTTCTTCGATCTTGAATGAAATTTTTTATATTCTTATCCCCTTTTTTCTAATACACCTCCTCATCCAACAGAAGATTATCAATCTTTCTTTCAATTATTCTAATCTCATCTTCATTCCCATCATTACGCTTACTTCGTTTTACTCTTTGAAGTTGTCGCAACAGGTTATCAAACCTCTTCTTCCTTCCACCAAACTTTGTCTTACTCCAACTTTGTAGTTGAGCCATTGATCGATCTACAGCTTGCTTAAATTTACTGACTGGATCCATCTTGTTCCAATGACTCGAATCACTCTATTCTCGTGTAATTATGTCCTTGCAAGCTTGTGAGGACTCCACATGTCCTCATAGTGCTTCCTCGAACGTGTTTCCCTTCAGCCATTGCATCCAGTATTTCGCTCAAAAATTTCTAATATCATCAGACAATGGTTTGAGCTCCAGTTATCCAAATTCGTGGCCACCAAATCATATCTGATATTTCTCCAATCCCTACTGCACAAGAATCTGTCCAATTTTTCTGCAATCAAATGATGCCAAAATGTCTATTGGATCATGTATAAAGGAACCATATACTCTCTAAATTTATTAAACCATATTAATATATAGCTTCTCTGAAATCAATGATCATCCCAATGTTTCATTCATTCCCATCTGACTTCTCTTTTGAATGTAGGATTTCATTGAAATCACCAAAACATATCCAATAAGTAGATGAAAAACTAACCAAATGCTTCATTAGTGTCCATGTATGTCTCTTCATCCCAACTTCAGGGTGTCCATACACTTCTGTCAGCCTCATGTTCAAACCATTCTCAGACCAAGCCTCTGCATCAATATGGTACTTGTTGAAAGATTTTAGATCGACCTCTATCACTAAATTCCATAACATTGTTAGTCATCCACTCCTGCCGCTTCTATTTACCACAAAATAATTGTCAAAACATAGTTTTCTGCTCACTAATGTCATCTGCTTAGACATCAACTTTGTTTCACAAAAAATAAAAATTGAGACATATTCAATTGTAGAATTTTCTGAAATGCTCGAAATATTTAGGCATTCCCCAAGCCCCGAACATTCCAACTGATGAATTTCATTGCTATCGAGGGGATTGGATCCCAGCCTCCGCCGTTGACTCTTCCATGCAATATGTCGACATCTCACAAAGGGATTTCTCAACCACAAGTGTATAAGATAGGAAGATTTAAAGTGCAACTTGACAACTCACAAATGATAAGAAAATTTAATGATATGAGTTGTTAACCTAAGAATTGTATGTTGTGAGCTCGAGTATGAGAGTTTATATAATGATGACGGTTTTGTAAAATTCTCTGTTTTTACCTTAAAGAAAATTATATAAAGGTTGAAGGAGATTGAAAAAAATGAAATTGGGGCTCTATTTATAGAGAAGGTGAAAGACAGCTCATGCTCCTTATTTGAGACCGATATGCCGATCTCAGAGGCCGGTAAACCAGTCTGTCAAAGCATAACGACTATATTCTCGTTGGAGATTAAAGCGCAATACTGGATTACTGATCGGTATGGACGTCGGTATATCGGTTAGCTCACCGGTATGGGGACCTGTATGAATCGTCCCGGTTCTAATAGTTGTGCAAACTCCAGCTGATTGGTATGGGAGACCGATATGGATTAGCCCGGTTCCAAAGAGCATGAAAATTTTCCCAAAGCAGAGTAGGGACGGTTCATATCGATTCTCATACCGGTGAGCTAACCATCATATTAGCCTCCATACTGGTCAGTAATCCGGTATTGCATTTTAATCTTCAACTGTAATATAACCGTTATATTTTACAGGTTCGGTATACAGGCTTCTGAGACCAGCATACCGGTCTCAGACAGATAGCAGGGGCTGTCTTTCACTTTCTCTATAAATAGTACCCCAATTTCAATTTTGCTAACTTTTTCAACCTTCATATACAATTTTCTCTAAGGCAAAAACAAAGAGTCTTACAAAACCTTCACCATCACACACTCTCATACTCAAGCTCACACACTACATTTTCATATCATTTGTAATGAGCTTAGAATATTTGGGTTAACAACTCACATTCTTATCTTCATTATCTTTTGTGAGTGTCCAAATGAGTTATTAACTTTCTTATTCAAACACTTGTGGTTGGGAAATCCATTTATGAATGGGCATACCCAAAATGGTAGTTGTTGTAAAAGGTTGTGAGTAAGTTTATGGATAAAACTCATTACAACGGTTTAAGAGTGACCCATTAGAAAAATTTTGTGTAAAGTTTGGAGTGAACTTAGAAGACAAAACTCTTGGTTGCGAGTGGGCCACGAAAAACTCAGTGTAAGTTGTGGATTCAACTTAGTGGAAAGCTTCAAGTGTGGCTTAGAGAAGTGGACATAGGCATTATTAACCAAACCACTATAAATTTGGTGTCAATTTCTCTAACTCTATCTCTTTAATTTATCGCAAGCTTTGCATTACATTTTCATACTATTTAATATAGTTTGTCATTGAGAAAATTATTTTTTAGATTTATTAATTGTAGAAATTGATTATTAAGCTTAATTGGTAAAGGCAAGAATTTTTATTTCTGCAATATTAAGTCATTACCCAATTCACCCCCTTAGGATATACAAAATTGCTTGTTGTGTATGCTTGTAGGCAATTTACATCTCTTGTACCTGAAGGTTCTTTCAACACCATTAAAGCACCATCAAAATGCCATGGACTCCCAGCCATAATTCTCCTCTTATCCACATTAGTGCCGAACATAAACATGAAGATATTGTCTCCCAAACTCTCAATTCTCACCTCCTTTATCGTTCTCCATAATTGTTACATAGCCATTTTCAAGTCATTCTTTATTATTTATTTTATTTTGGGAAACGTTAGAAACCCTGCCGCCGAACCATATGAGCCGAACTTAAGCGAAACAGATAAAACCCCTGACTGTCTAAACTCTTACGAAAAAATACACTCTCTGAACTCAAACCTAGGATCTAACAAGCAGGTATTAATCCATTTGTCACCAAGGCATTGGAGGGCCAGTCCTCCTTTATTTACTGTTGAACAAATTAGTGTCATTAACCATCAAATAACATGCTACACAACAATTCAAACCGGAAATAGAAATCTAGATCTACAAAACATGCAAAACCCTAAGAAAGTCTTAAAACAGAAAAACCTGGAAATTGTGAAAACGAATCCAAGTCGAGATAATCTTCTGTCCTTAAGAACTTATTGGCCCCGTCACAGGTGCTTTACGGATTCGCAATTGGCCAACTTTCTCCCAGGATAACTTGGTTCCTTCTTGTCCAAAGAGCACTCTTTGACAAGTATTCGAACTGAGAATGTGGTGAAACTCTCTCCAAAACAAATAAAGAAAAACAAAATATCTCTGCAAAATTTGGATTTTCCCTTGTCCCTTTGTAATGAGTATAATGCCTCCTTATATAAGACATGTAAGGATGCCAATAGGGCACCCTTTGGGGTGGGGTGAAACCCTCCAAAGGGTTGTACCCCTCACAAGCACCCAATGCTACAAAAATGACAATTCTACCCTTAATGAATATTTAGAAGATTTCCAACAATCCCCCACAATTCTTCAAATATTCATGGAGACACTTGAGAGAGTTACCATGAACTAAAGCTGCATCGAAATATGTGGCTTTCGCCTTGAACCTTTCCTAGTGAGTGACAATCGGATTTACTTGGCAAACCAGTGACCCATAGTCTTGAACTGTTCTGCCGTTGGTGTAAACCAAGACAATTGCCAACACACAACTTTAATTCGACCATTTTCCCGTTCTACGGTTGTGTTCATTTCGGCCCTGAACAACGGTCTCGGATTCATCAAGCACTTTAGGGTAACCCGCATTTAAAGGTTCCCATGGAAGCGGCCTCATTTCTTACTTGAAATAGGTGATCTACTATGAAGAGGTAATATGTCCTTACCCCCATTAGGACTCATCTCCTAATATAGTGATCATTAAAAGCCTTAGCTTATCCTAACCAATGACAGACAGCACTCAGCGTCATTATCGGAATGGGAAAGAGTACAAAACTCTTCAGTGCTTGTTTTGAATTGCACAAAGTTTCTGTTTTCCCTTTTGAACCTAGATCTTGGGATCTCCAGTCAGTTAGGTTGGGTTTCCACAGTGACAATTCTTAGATTATAGGCTTCAAGCCCATTCCCCTCGATGACTTCTCAACTTTCTCTCGAGGTAAACCTTTAGTTAGTGGATCCGCTAGGTTTTCCTTCGACTTGACATAATCGATCGTTATTATGCCACTTAAGAGCAGTTGACGTATGGTATTATGTCTCCGACGTATGTGTCGAGACTTACCATTATACATTGTATTTTGGGCTCTCCCAATTTCCGATTGGCTATCACAATGTATGTTAATCGCTGGCACCGGTTTGGGCCAACTAGGAATATCCTCCAGGAAGTTTCTAAGCCATTATGCTTCTTCCGCTGTTTTGTCTAACGCTATGAACTCTGATTCCATAGTAGACCGGGCAATACATGTTTGCCTCGAGGATTTCCATGACACGGCTGCATTACTAAGTGTGAAAACAAATCCACTCGTAGATTTGTAATCCACCGTATCTGATATCCAGTTAGCATCGCTGTATCCCTCTAGTACAGCTGGATATCTCTCGTAATATAGCCATATTTCGAAGTTTCTCTCAGATACCTCAAAACTCTTACTATGGCTTTCCAGTGCTTATGTCCTGGATTGCTCGTATATCTGCTAAGCCGGTTCATAGCTTGAGCGATATCAGGTCGTGTGCAATTCGTGAGATACATCAGACTTCCGATGATTCTCGAATACTCTAATTGCGATACGCTTGAGCCAGTATTTTTTGATAGATGAAGATTTTGGTCTACTGGGGTTCTAGCCACATTTAGATCCCCTTTGATATATTTATCAAGTATCTTCTCAATATAATGAGTCTGAGATAATATATATCCGTCTGATGTCTTGGAAATCTTTATTCCTAAGATCACATCAGCTACTCCCAAATCTTTCATATCAAATCTGCTGGATAACACAGTTTTGGTAGACTGAATCATTTCATGATTACTACCAATTAATAGCATATCGTCTACATAGAGACACACAATGACATATCATTTTTGAGTTGATTTGATGTACACACACTTATCACACTCATTGGTTTTGAACCCACTTGACAACATTTCTTTGTCAAATTTCTCATGCCATTGTTTAGGTGCTTGTTTTAATCCGTACAAGGATTTTACAAGTTTGCACACCTTATGTTCTTGTCCAGGAACATTAAACCCTTCTGGTTGTTCCATGTAAAATTTCTTCATTCAATTCACCATTCAAGAATGCCGTCTTTACATCCATTTGATGTATTTCAAGACCAAATATAGCTGTTATGGCTATGAGCATTCTTATCGATGTGATACGAGTCACTGGTGAATAGGTGTCAAAGTAATCAAGGCCTTCCTTTTGTCTATAACCTTTTATGACAAGTCTCGCCTTGTACTTATCGATTGATCCATCCGTTTTCATCTTCCTTTTGAATATCCATTTGTAGCCCAGTGGCTTACAACCTGGTGAAAGATCAACCAACTCCCAAGTATGGTTATGTAGGATTGAGTCAATCTCACTATTAATAGCCTCTTTCTAAAAAGGTGCCTCCAGAGAAGCCATAGCTTCTTTATAGCTTTGAGGCTCATTTTCTAACAAGTATGTCAGAAAATCGGGACCAAACGACTTAGACGTTATAGCTCTTTTGCTACGTCTAGGCTCGATTGTCTCAGCATTTACACGTTGATCTGCTTGGTCAACCTGATCATTGTCCTTGACAGTATCAACTGTTCTTTTGAGAGACTATGTGCGCTGTCTTTCCTTACAAGGAAACGTCTCTTCAAAAAATGTCACATTCCTTGACTCAATTATCATGTTCGGATTGATGTCAGGAATCTCCGACTTGTGTACCAAGAATCGATACGCACTACTGTTGCGAGCATATCCAATGAATATACAGTCAACAGTTTTGGGTCATATTCTAACCTTCTTAGGTTTAGGAACCATTACTTTGGCAAGACACCCCCACACTTTTAGGTATTTGTAGGAAGGTACGAAACCTTTCCACAACTCATATGGTGTCTTGTCCAACCTTCTGTGAGGAAGTTTGTTAAGAACGTAGTTCGCGGAAAGCAACGCTTCCCCCCACAAGTTCTGGGTAGTCCCGAACTTGTCAACATGGCGTTCATCATTTCCTTCAACGTTCGGTTTTTGCGCTCCGTAATTCCGTTCTGTTGAGGAGAATAAAGAGCAGTGGTTTCGTGAATAATTTCGTGCACAGAACAATATTCACCGAATGGTGAAACGTATTCACCACCTCTATCACTCCTGATTCTTTTGATTTTCTTGCCAAGTTGATTTTCAACTTCGCTCTTATAGTGTACAAAGCTCTCAATAGCTTCTGTTTTGCTTCTCAGCAAGTACACATAGCATAATCTTGTGCTGTCATCGATAAAAGTGACAAAGTACTTTTTACCGCCTCTTGTTTGCACAATGTTCATGTCACACACGTCAGTGTGTACAAGTTTTAAAGGTTCAGAACCGCGTTCAACCGAATGAAAAGATGTTCGATGCATTTTTGCTTCAACGCATGCCTCACACTTATTACGCATGGTATCATAATTAACATGTCCTAACCTCCCATGCCATACATTTTGTGACTCAATAATATAAGCAGAAGTACTAGCTTTATTATTCGCACGATTAACAGTCATTACATTTAGTTTGAAAAGGCCCTCAGTTAGGTAACATTGTCCTACATACATGTCATTCTTTGTCATTACAAACTTATCAGAAAAAAATACTAGCTTAAAACCAGCCTTACTAAGAAGAGAGCCCGAGACCAAGTTCTTCCGAATATACGGAACGTACAGTACATTTCTCAATGTTAGCTCATTTCCTGATGTCATCTTCAGAACCAATGTGCCTTGTCCAACCACCTGAGAGGTAGACGAGCTTCCCATTGTCAGATGATCGCCGCCATCGACCTTCTAGTACATGGAAAACATCTTGCTATCTGCACAGATATGACGAGTAGCCCCAGTGTCTACCCACCATTCCCACGAATTCCCAACTATGTTGGCTTCGGTTACCACTGCTGATAGTTCCATCTCTGAGATATCATCAGTCAGTTGCTCACCCTCAGTGACATGGGCCTCATTTTTCTTTTTCTTGCCCTTGTCTTGAGACTTCTTTTTTCTGCAGTCATTTGACATATGACCGCTCTTTCCACAGTTGTAGCATTTCCCCTTGAACTTCTTGTTCGAAGAATCAGCTCCACTATTCTTTCTTTTTTTGCTACCCTTCACACCCTCAATGATGTTGGCCTTAGACTCCATAGTCTTGTAGCTGGCCTTCTCGGACATCATGTTGTCCTCTTCGATTCTCAATCGAACACTAAGGTCTTCAAGGCTCATCTGCTTCTTTTTGTGTTTCAGATAGCTCCTGAAGTCCTTCCATGATGGAGGCAACTTTTCAATTATGGCGGCAACTTGAAACATCTCACATAATTCATACCCTCATCTAGTATTTCATGAATGATCAACTGCAGTTCACCCAACTGAGACATTACCGTCCTTGAATCTACCATCTTGTAGTCCAGGAACCTATCCACGACAAATTTCTTTTGTCCTGCATCCTCGGTTTTATACTTCTTCTCGAGAGATTCCCAGAGAATCTTCGCAGAAGTCATGCCTTGGTACACATTGTACAGGGTATTGTCAAGACCACCCAAAAGGTAGTTTTTGCATAAGAATTCTCCAGACATCCAAGTCTGTTCTCGCTCTTCCTTGGCCATTTCAGATTCACCCTCCACAGGACCCGGAGGATCTTTGAGGAATTTAGCCAACTGGAGAGTTGTCAGGTAGAACAGCATTTTGCTCTGCCACTGCTTGAAATTTTCCCCACCAAATTTCTCCGGCTTTTCTCCATGAGAGACCGGTACTGTGATATTTCCGCTAGCCATTTGTAACTGGAAATTCCAATAGGGGTCAATTAGTCTACAAAAGACAAATTGCACAACGATCAACGAATGATCTTGTTCAAAGTGATGTGCTAGGTAACCACTTGTTGTTCTATTGGACGGTGGATCCAATAAACACAAGTCCTTGAATTTAAACTAAAGATTCTTTAGAAAAATGAATAAACGAATATCGCATTTTAGACAGAATATTCTTTAAACACTTTTCCAACAGGATCTTTTAGCAATTCAAACCCATAACTACACTTTATACAACAGACAATATACAATATGTGTAAATATGTGTAGGTGTCAATCAAGATTGGATGGAATTTCTTGTGTATAACTACACTTTAAATTCTCAACCAAGTATGCAACACACAATCAATTTCAACTTTATCACTATGTGTATGCTTGTGATAATTGAACAACCTAATAATAACTTAAATCTATACTACCAAGATTAATGTGTTACAGTATATGATTTACTAAGTTAATATTAATATTAATTTTAATTTGCAATTTATAATAATTACAGTACTATTTCGTTAGTGTCACGTTCGTGTATTCGTTCGAACGAGACTGGCAGTGTGGGTGCGTTCGTGTTGCGTTTGACAACGCGTTCGAACGAAATGATTCCAGAGAGTTCATGTTCGTATTGCGTTCGAGAACGCGTTCGAACGGAATGATTCCAGAGAGTTTGCGTTCAGGACGCGTTCGAACGTTCTAAGGCAGAAGGCTTGCGTTCGAGTTGCGTTTGAAGACGCGTTCGAACGTTCTTACGAATTTTCATATTTTTGCCTTCGTGTGCGTCGGGCGTTCGAACGCTCTACAGGTTTACATGCACAGTTCGTATTTTTTCCAGAAATTTTCTACCCTAGCATGCGAATTTACAGTCTAACAACACTAGAATGCAATAAGTTCTTAAGATTGTTGAACAAATTAGTGTCATTAACCATCAAACAATATGCTACACAACAATTCAAACCGGAAATAGAAATCTAGATCTACAAAACATGCAAAACCCTAAGAAAGTCTTAAAACAGAAAAACCTGGAAATTGTGAAAACGAATCCAAGTCGAGATAATCCTCTGTCCTTAAGAACTTATTGGCCCCGTCACAGGTGCTTTACGGATTCGCAATTGGCCAACGTTCTCCCAGGATAACTTGGTTCCTTCTTATCCAAAGAGCATTCTTTGACAAGTATTCGAACTGAGAATGTGGTGAAACTCTCTCCAAAACAAATAAAGAAAAACAAAATGTCTCTGCAAAATTCGGATTTTCCCTTGTCCCTTTGTAATGAGTATAATGCCTCCTTATATAAGACATGTAAGGATGCCAATAGGGCATCCTTTGGGGTGGGGTGCAACCCTCCAAAGGGTTATACCCCTCACAAGCACCCAATGCTATAAAAAGGACAATTCTACCCTTAATGAATATTTAGAAGATTTCCCACATTTTTCCCTAACAAAGCATCATGCTACCACCTTCTCCCCTTTAACCCTCTCTTCATCACTTATTGTTATCGCCCTAAACTTGTGTATCAATTCCTCTATATCCATAAAGAGCAATATATACATTACCCACTCTCTAAGCCTCTGGATTTAAACACCCTCTCTTCCTACATCATGGGACCAAGGCAGAAATTACCCCCACTAAAATTATCAATAACAAATCCAACTATAACTGAAAAAACTTTCATACTAAAATTTGGGGACAAAAGTCACCAAACGAGAGAAGGCCAAAGATAGCCCAACCACCCTTACACTCTGTTTTCCTAGGAGAGAGGACTGAGGAAAGACTTTGGAACGCTGAGAAAAAAGTCGTTTTGGTATTGGGCAACA
This sequence comes from Zanthoxylum bungeanum, assembly GCA_019454045.1. Lineage (NCBI taxonomy): Eukaryota > Viridiplantae > Streptophyta > Magnoliopsida > Sapindales > Rutaceae > Zanthoxylum > Zanthoxylum bungeanum. The sequence continues at coordinate 42,802 of SKCR01050355.1, forward strand.
GGCGCAACTTGGTTGTTTTAGTGTTTGTGTTGTGTACAAGGCATTTTTACTTGAAATCAGTTTTTCTCTTTGCAGATGGTTTCGCCCAAGTGTGGTTGCAAGATGCCATAGCTTGTCTTAACTAATGAATTTATCCAAGAGTTTCAGTAATTAGTGAGCACCTTTCTTTTGGTACCTGTTATAATTTCATCATAGAACAAATATAACAGCCTCTTTGCAGAAAAGTAATGGATAAGACTGCATATTTATTAAATCATCTCCAGAGCTCACAATGTGGGAAGTCTTATACGTGGGACCATCCTTTAAGAAACATAAAGGCGCGTGATCTATTCTAGAGGGAGTCTTATTGGTGATTGTCAGCACTGGGGAGCGAAGTTTTGTATCTGGAAAAAAGTTATTGTCACAAGTTTGTTAGTATATATGTATGTCTTTATCATTTTATGGTCATATTAACGAGTATCCTAAGGGCATTCACTAAGGATCAATTTTAGGAAAGTTTTCACATCATTGTTTATGAAAAATATAAAAAATTATCAAAATATTAAGTACTTTTTCTTTTTTTTCTAAAATGAATTCTTAACAAATGTCATTAAGACGCTCGTTAATTTTTACCATCATTTTATTGTGTTTGGGATTGGAGAGCTTCTTCATTGGTTATGTTGGATTCTTGTATTAGTTTTCTGATTTAACTCTCCTTCGAATTACATTAACTAATTAGTTTTTGGAAAAAAAAAAAAAACAAAACAAAAAATTGGTACATTAAAGCCTCCATGGTAGCCATCTATTTTCCATTTCCAGCAATTTATAGAAAGTTCTTGCAAACAAATTCTAGGGATCCTCAATTAATTTGGTTAAAGTTGCACTTGCTGTGCACTTTATCTGAGAGATAAAAACATCATTGCGAAAATCATCGGGTTGATTATATGGATTTTTTTAACGATTTTAACATAATTTTATAAAAATTTAATAAAGTTTACGTTGGTTACTCAAATTTAACACAACTCTCCTCTTTTGTCCGAACTCTCCTCTTTTGTCCGAACTTAAGACGGCTATCAGAAAATTTCATCTTAAGCATATAGACATAATTGGAACCATGAGTAATGATTAATTGGATAATAGTTTATAATGATTTAGGGATGGTAAAATGAATTGACGAATTGAATTTGTGTCAAATTCTAAACAAATCAAATGAAAGTGTGATAGATTCGTATTCAATTTATTTAATAAAAATATTCATTTAGTCCTGACATTAGACCTGACCAAGGGTCCGATTCGGAACCAGAACCGAACCGGAACCGAACCGGTTGGAACTGGATGGTTCCGAACCGCTGGCCGGGTCTACCTGACATGATTCAATAAAATTATTTTTTATGTGGTAACTAGCAATAATTTATTGAATCTTAAATGAAAAATAATAACAACTAGCAAAATGAACATAATAAATAAAATGAATAAACGAATCAGTGAGTTCAAATTCGTATTCGATTCGTTTAATGAACAAATCAAATCAAATTTATTTATTTATTAAATCAATCAATTTTTCGATTGTTTTTAAAACCAGACCGGCCGATTACACCGGGAACCGGCCATGACTCTAGTCCGATTGAACCTTATAAACTAATGTGTTAAAAAAAAATCGATTCAACCGGATTGACTGGTTCTTAACCAATTTTTTAAATCAAAAAAATAAAAATATATATATTTTTTAATTTTTTAGTTAATTAAATTATTTATGATATTATTTGATTTTTGAACCAAAAATATATTAAATTTTTTTAATCACCGATTCAACCCCATCTATTTTTTTAAAAAAATAATTTTTTCAAATTCAATGAGCAAGTTGTCACCCCGGCCTGCGGCCTACTGGCCTTTTATATATCTAACGTAACTCCAGTCACTTGGCGGCATGTAGAAGCAGAACCCCCCGACTCATAGTCCCAAGCTTCCGCCTTCTGCAAAACTGCAACCCGTCTCAGTTTCAGCGCTCTCTCTCTCACAAAACAATCTCTTACTTCAATCATGAAAACTCACAAATTCTCTCAAATCCTCAAACACCCGAACCTCAAAACTATAATCCCTCCAAATCAATCCCATTCACACTTGCTTTTCTCCTCGATTCCTCAACCAAAAACCACCCAACAAACCCAAAATTTCATACCAAACACTTCCATTGAAACCCCACCAGAAATAACCAATGAACTACTCACTCACTACATAAACTCTTCTCAGTGGCATTTCATCAAACACCTTGCACCAAAACTCACTCCCTCTCTTATTACAACAACTCTTTTCAATCTTCACAAAACCCCAGAGTTAGCTCTCCAATTCACAACCCATGTTGAATTTAGACGAATTCGTGATATCAAAACCCGTTGTGTTGCTATAGCGGTAGTCTCTCGGTTACCATCACCAAAACCAACTTTGCAACTGTTAAAAGAGACATTGAATAGTGGCATTGCTACAATTGAAGTGGTTTTCAATGAGCTTGAAGTTGCCCACGGCGTGTTAGGTACTCAAAGTAGTATTGTTTTTGATTTTTTGATAAGGGTTTGTTGTGAAATGAAGAGAGATGATGATGCATTTAAGTGTTTTTATATGATGAAAGAGAAGGGTTTAATTCCAAAGATTGAAACTTGTAATAATATGTTAAGTATGTTTGTTAAGTCAAATAGACCAGATAAAGCATGGGTTTTGTATGCTGAGATGTTTAGGATGAGGATTAAGTCGAGTGTGTACACGTTTAACATAATGATTAACTTGTTGTGTAAGGAAGGGAAGTTAAAGAAGGCAAAAGAGTTTTTAGGGTTCATGGAGAGTTTGGGGATTAAGCCTAATACTGTCACGTATAATACCCTTGTTCATGGGTATTGTTTGAATGGGAGAATCGAAGGGGCAAGGCTGGTTTTGAATGCTATGAAGAGTAGAGGTGTTCAACCAGATTCTTATACGTATGGTTCATTTATTAGTGGGATGTGTAAGGAAGGAAGACTTGAGGAGGCATCTGAGATGTTTGGTAAGCTGAAAGAGAACGGGTTTGTTCCAACTGCTGTGACATATAACACCTTGATTGATGGGTATTGCAATAAAGGGAATTTGGCGATGGCTTTTAGTTATAGGGATGAGATGTTGAAGCAGGGTATAATGCCAACAGCTTCAACTTATAATATGTTGATTCATGCATTGTTTATGGAAGGTCAGATGGTTGAAGCTGATAATATGGTAAAAGAAATGGGAGAAAAAGGGATTGTTCCTGATTCAATAACGTATAATATCTTGATTAATGGGTATTGCAGATGTGGGAATGCAAAGAAAGCCTTTAGCCTCCATGATGAAATGGTGCTCAAAGGGATTCAGCCAACTGCGGTAACTTACACGTCACTTATTTATGTTTTAAGCAAGCGGAAAAGAATGATTGAAGCAGATCAATTGTTTAAAAACTTTGTGGTTAAAGGCTCGTTGCCAGATATTGTTATGTTCAATGCCTTGATAGACGGTCACTGCACTAATGGTAATATTGAACGTGCGTTCTCACTATTGAAGGAGATGGACAGGATGAAAGTTTATCCTGATGAAGTGACCTACAACACCCTAATGCAAGGGCGTTGTAGAGAGGGGAAAGTTGAAGAAGCCCGTGAGCTGCTTGACCAGATGAAGAAAAGAGGGATTAAACCTGATCACATTAGTTACAACACCCTTATTAGTGGCTATAGCAAGAGAGGTGATATCAAGGATGCTTTTAGAGTCCGGGATGAGATGGTGAGCATTGGTTTCAATCCCACCCGTCTTACTTATAATGCCCTGATACAAGGTTTATGCAAGAACCAGGAAGGAGATCTTGCTGAAGAGCTCTTCCAAGAAATGGTTAGTAAAGGAATCACGCCTGACGACACTACATACTTGTCTTTGATCGAGGGGATAGCAAATGTCGATAAGGTTGCAGAAAGCAGTGATTCATAACGATTTGTTAGCCAGCAATATTTCAACTACTACTGCTTCAGAGTGAACTTCTTGTTTGTCCACCAAAATGCGAAGTTCCTACTTGGCAGACTTGTCGATACTTCATATCAAATGTCTGAGTTAGATCAGAAGCTTGCATATTGAGTCATTTGTGACTGTAGACTGAAGATTTTGTTAATGGCTAAAGGCTAATATGAAATTATGTATCTCAGTTTTGGATGTTGCTTCTTTTGTCGTAATTTGTAAGATTATACAACTGCAAATATTTTTTTCAATGAATAAAAACAGTTGTTATTAATTCGCTGGCGGTAAAAATTAACCTTTTTTCTTATTATATCTAATTTACTGTTGCAAATTAATCTTTCAAGTGTTCAGCAAGAAAATGAGAGGAAATGATGTCATATGTATATGTGTAATGAGGTTGGGGAAGACATAAGTTGACGTGAACAGAAATCATAAAAATAGCATTAATGGTGTCGAAAAATCATGTAGCCGATTTCGTTTAATGGGAAAAATGTGATGTTGGTTTGGTTATTATATCTATTTTGCCATTTCTATTAACTTATCATGTCAAAAATGAAATTCTTGAACCAAATGAAGAAAATTGTAAACATACAAACTTGATATCAAAGAATACACATAAAGCAGTAGCTAAAGTTTCTGGAATCTCACTCAGCCTCCTCAATAGAAGCTTCAATTCGGAGAAGAACAAATCCAACAGCAACTCCAACAAGAACAAGGCCATTCATGATTGCTGCAATCCTGAAAATTTCACTTGCTGCATTGCATGTACAAGTAAGCAAACCCCCACTTTGAGCTTTGCCTTTCACTGGAGCTCTCAATGAGCTCACAATCTTTGCAAAAGACTCCTCTGTTGATACTGGCATGCCTAATGAGGTGACTTTGTTTTGTGCTTTCAGCCCACCATAAGAGTTGAGTCCTGTTATGTAATTCACATTCATGCTTCTTCTCCTCCTGCTAGAAGAGCCAGCAGCAGCAGTGGCAGCCATGAATGTTGCAGGAGAAAGTGTAGCTGAGGCTGTTGCCATTATTGATCTGAACCCACA